>JAVSBS010019909.1:95958-126875 GCA_033124195.1 Coracias cyanogaster
CTCTAACCGGCTGGTCACATTCTTCTTAAGGTAGTGCAGGATACCATTGCCCTTCTTGGCCACAAGGGTGCATTGCTGGCTCATGATCATCCTGTTGTCCATCAGGGCTGCCAGGTCTTTTTCCACAGAGCTGCTTTCCAGCAAGCAACCTGTACTGATACATGGGATTAGTCCTCCCCAGGTGCAGTACCCTACACTTTTCCTTGTTGAACTTCATAAACTTACTCTCTGACCAACTCTCCAGCCTATCCAGGTCCTGCTGAATGACAGCACAGGCTTCTGGTGTGTCAGTCACTCCTCCCAGCTTTGTGTCATCAGCAAACTTGCTGAGAGTACACTCCATCCCTTCATCCAGGTCATTGATGAATATGTTGAACAGGACTGGACCCCGTACTGACCCTTGGGCAACACCACTTAGTATAGACCTTCAGTTAGAATCTACGCCACTGACCACAACCCTCTGAGCTCTATCTTTCAGCCAGTTTTCTATCCATCCCACTGTCCAGGAGGATTCTGTGGGAGATGGTGTCAAAACCTTGCTGAAGTCAAGGTAGACAACGAGCAAGCTTTCTGTTCCAGGTCATTCAGATAATACCTGTATTCGGTACCTTTAGTTTTCAGAAGTTTAATGTTTACTTTATTCAATTGTTTAGTCTGTTCAGGATGACTGAATCAGCATGAAATTAGCAAATGAAAGGTCTACTAGATCCATCAAGATCCCAGGTTAAAGTAAATCAAGGCTCCCACACATCTCAGCGAGGCTTGCTTTCTGAGACAGGCTTAGAGAAATCCAGTAGTAGGGTATGAGTCTTGCCACACTGCAAAGGGTCATAAAGGAAATGAAAATAAATGCTTTTCAGCAAAACACCTTCATCCTTCAAAGAAGAGACCTTATTTCCCATTTTCAACCCAGTAATAATTTTCCCTCAGAAACAAGAGTTTCCTGGAAATTTCAGCTCAGTGAAACTGAAAACTGTTGGATTTTTATTCAATTCCAACTCAAATAAAATTTCTACTAAAAAGAAAAATATCCTGACAAATCAGAACAGCTGAAACAACAGCTTAGAACTACAGAAATGTAGAAACTGGGAAACTGCATTGTACTGCAACAGTTTCTGGATATCTGTTCATTCAATCAAATTCATGATTGTACAGGAGACTGTATCAGGTAATCACCATATACCTCCAAAATAACTTTGTTCATCATGTCTTTCTATTTTCTCTAAAAGACGGTTTCCCTAGTCATTGATAAACAAAAATATAATTAAGCTTTGTTAAAAGTTAATTTTCATGTAAGGAAAAGGGCATAAACATTAAGCCTAATGTGAAAAAAAATCGGAAAGTTTCAGTTCTTGAGAACGGGGGGGGGGGGGGAAAAAAGGAAAAAACCAAGATATCTACAAGAGATGGAGTACTGTGATTAACTTTGTTTCAATAAGTGGAGATTATACAGTGACCTTTACTTCAGCTGCCTTGGTTTCTCCATTTTTAATCATTATGCAAGATTTGGTAGGATTTGTTGCTGACACTCTGCTCCTCAGGGGGCAATTAGCAGAGAAGTGAATTCACTGGAAAGTCAGCAGATCTTTTCACTTTACTACCTAAAATGACAGGAAAGAGCCCAACTTTGTTGGACTGTCATAATATTCATCTATGGCAGGATCTGACAAAATCCAGACAGTCCAATGCACCACACAATTACATAAATGTCGGAATTAAACATTGGAGATAGGGAATGCTAATGATATAAAATGTGTTCTGCAGTGCTGCAATTAAAAGTTTCACTGCACAATAAAGTAATAACTTTATTGTTTTCATTCTGAAGGATTAATCCAGTAGTGAGTTCTTTTCATTTTGCCCTGAAAGTTAGGGCATCTTTTATTTTTTTAACTTGAAATACTACGAATATCAAGAGTTTGCACACAGGGATATGTTAAAGGATTTTGTGGTACTGAGCTTTATATTTAATTCCTGCCATCTTCTTTTATGCACAGTCATCTTCATGTCTAGTGCAAAGAGCTCTGACTGACACATGCCTTGTGTATTGTGTTAGCTTTATATGTGTTGTTTTGCACCTTATTAGAAGTACAAAGCTGAATTCCTGGTGCATGCACACCTAACAGTGCTCTTAAAATATACAGTCATCATGTCAGTTCCACTAATATTATTCTATTTCTGTCACCTTCTATAACTTAATATGTACTTGGTGCCTTCTACAGATTAAGCTGCGGTAAAGTTAAGAAAAATTCAGGTAGTTCAGTATCTCCAAAGAAAATAAAAGTGGTATCAGCAATATGCTGTTCAGTAGGAAAAGTTAAGAAAGAAATCTGATACAAAACTTACTCCTCTTAGGGCTTTAAACACTTTACTTGAGATTCACAATCCCAGGAACTATTTGGGAAGAAGATAACTAAGTCTTCCTCCCATGATGACCCACTTCTGCCAAGAACCAAGTATACCTCTGGGATTGTCTTAGAACTATGAGAATAGAAGAATATTGGATCAGGAAGAAAAGACAGATTGCTAATCCAAGGAGTTACAAAAATGAGTGTGCTTTCCACGTGGAAATAGATGAAATTGGCTAAATATGAGCCAGCAGTGTGCCCAGGTGGCCAGGAAGGCCAATGGTATCCTTTCTTGTATCAGAAATAGTGTGGCCAGCAGGACTAGGGAGGTGATCATCCACCTGTGTTTGTCACTGGTGTGGTCACACTTCAAGCACTGTGTGCAGTTTTGGGCACCTCAATACAGGAAAGACATTGAGGTGCTGGAGTGTGTCCAGGGAAGGGCAATGAAGCTGGTGAAGGGCCTGGAGAACAAGTCTTCTGAGGAACAGCTGAAGGAACTGAGGTTGTTTAGTCTGAAGAAAAGGAGGCTGAGGCGAGACCTGAAAGGAGGTTGTAGAGAGGTGGGAGCTGGTCTCTTCTCACGAGTAATAAGTGATAGGACAACAGGAAATGGCCTTAAGTTGCACTACGGGAGGTTTAGATTGGACATTAGGAAAAATTTTTTCACTGAAAGGGCTATCAAATGTTGGAACATGCTGCCCAGGGCACTGGTTGTATCACCATCCCTGGATGTGTTTACAAGCCGTGTAGATGTGGTGCTTAGGGATAAGGTTGAACACCAGACTTGGTAGAGGATTATGGGTGGACTCAATGATCTTAAAGGTCTTTTCCAACCTAAATGATTCTATGATTTTTTTGATTCTATGAAACAGAATATGGCAAAAAAATCTGAAGATCCTAAATAAATGCATTTTATGGTAAAAAGAAAGGGTTAGAATGTAATGAAGGCTATGTAATCATAGGTCAGTATAGTTTTAAGAAAGAGAGAACCCTTTTAAAATAAAAAAAATGCATGCACTTGTAAGAAGAAATTTGCAGTCTTTCTTTAAAATGCACACATACTTTGGTGAGAAAACATGAAATGAATGTCTTTTAGAATGCCCTGTTTTCTTTTTTCCTTTTTTTAATATAAGATTTGTTTTTGTTTCTGTTGTTGACAACAAAAAAAACCCAAACAAACCTGAGAGGATGTAAATTTGCTATTATTTTTTCTTCTGGATACCTGGTAACATTCTATGGTGCTACACAACAGGCATACTAGAGCAGAAAGATCTAGTATATTTAAACAATTAGGAGTTAAATTTAAGTAGGACTTCATTAAACCACTCTGTTACATAACTTTAAAAAAAAAATCCTCTTTATTACTATTAAAATTAGGAATCATGCTTTGCCATGTTTTATTCTATTACTTGACTTACTTAAAGTTTTTACTATGAAGCTATGTGTGTGAGGCTTTAACTGATGCAGTGTAAGTATTAATGCTGAGTCTGAACTAAGGGAATAAGAATATTTTTTTAAAAAATTGGAAACTAGGAAACGCTAATCTATATCTGTATTTCTTACGAAGTTTGTATGTTTATCCCCAGAGATATGTCTTAAAACCCACTCTGAGACTAAGTCCTGTATTTTAGGACTACAGAAATCCATTTATAAATTAACTGAAGACAAACGAGAGCTTCATAAAAGAAACAATAATTGAATTGGTAAATCTGATGTGCCAAAACACTCTCCTCAGCATACATCTTTTACATGTGCACGTTACCTGAACACTATGCAGACTTTTAACACACATCTAGTATGCATTCTAATGCGACTAAAGGGCAAGTTATGTTCTGCAACATGAACAGTTTTTGTATTAATACTAACATACACAGGAATATTCACCAGCAAGGACCCACTATTTTTCCCTCTAATAACCAAACTGGAAAAACAACATATGGTGGCTAAATGTTACAACATAACATGTTCTTAATTAAACAGTTGCAAATCCAGAACTGTCACAAATATCTCAGCCTTACCATAAGTAAAATAGACACTATTGCTAAGTTGTCAGTCATGTAGTAAAAAATTCCTGTTCTGACCAATGCCACCATAACCTCAGATGTAGTATACACAGTAGCATTAGTTAGGTGAACATACAAAACTTTTAAACACAGTGGCAATGATGTCTGATTAGAGTTACTATGGTGTAATGAGAGTTTCTATGGTGTAATGATATCTAACAATAACATCTCCTAATGCCACTGGAGCATATCAGTTGTAAAGTCCAATTTAAGAGGGGTGCATACTCATTCTTATTTATACTAGCAGATGTTTGGGGTTTTTTTGCTTTGTTATTGGTTTGGTTTTTGGGGGTTGTTTTTGTTTGTTTTCAGAAAACATGAATGAGCTAATTTAATTGACAGCTTATGCATTTTCACACAGCTGAAGTGGAAAAGTGTATTTATGTAGAGGTAAGTATCCAAACTATTCAGGGGCATTATAAAATTCCCTCTTTTGAAATTTGTTAGCAGGAGTCTCAAGGAGAAATAAGACAGCTTTGGTAAAGACAAATACTCATTGCATTATTTTGCCAAGAAATACGTTACCTTGACAATCAAAATTATATAGAGAAGTAACATTTGTAGACCTGGTTTTCTCCACAGTGGTCCTGTTTGGCCTCACTGATGAAAGATGAGTGCTGTCACCTAGAGATTAGAGTAGGGCAAAAGGCAGTTTTAGCCCCAAATAGCCTCTGAGCACAGAAGTATTAAAGGAGGAGAAGAAGATTATTACAGCTATTAAATCTGAGCATGAATATTTTTGGGAAGAATAACTCATAATTTGCCTCCCTGCACCATGTAATTGAGATCCCAGTACAGTTAAGTACAAGTCTTTTCTATCTAATCAGCAATTAGTTATTGTTTTCCCTACATAGTTCCAAAGCCCCAAGATGCATTCTTCTTCTACTGCCCACTGCTGTCAAAATTCACACAACTGATTTGTTTATTGTTTTAATTATACATTAAAATGGTAATCTCTTTCCATCCTCAGCATAGCTGCATCTAATTGAGTAAAAAGTCTATCACTCCATAAATTAGTCAGAAGAAATCAGCCAAATACTCACACTATTTCAACACCACTGATTTCTTCCACAGCCTATTTATCAGGCCAAGTTCAGTTAAAAGAAAAGTAAATTATACATAGTGAAAACAACAAACAATTTTTTCAATAATGACAAAAAAGAGTCTGTGATCAAGCATTAACTCAATGGATTAATCAAGGTCCTAATGTAAAATTATTGTATGCAAAGTGAATGTTTAATGTTGTATTCAGCTAAGAAATTGTCTTTGAAATACTCTATTAAAACATAAAAACCGCAAGGCTTTCCATCAACCTGCCATCTTGAGGCAATCTACATTTACAAATAATTAAAGTTCAATTTAATTTATAAAACATTTTTAATTTTCAGACTAAAATTCATCATTTTGGTCATAACAATTGCATTTTTTTTGGAAAGTCACAATGAACTAAACCAGTTTTTGCTAGACATAGTTCTCATAAGGATACAAACAAATCATTACAAAGCAGCTTTAAATCAGCAAAGATATTCCAGTGTGAAAAGTACTCTCTAGAAAAATATGTGTGCTGTTTTTTAAAGGACACAGTTCCTATTTGAATCAACTCAACCATTCAGATCTAATTTGGCTGAGCAGAACACCATATTCCACATATATATTTTAATAAGTGTTTCATACTGGACCTTGTTAAATAATACATACAATTTACAATCCATTGATAGAGTGCTAGCTTATGGTAAGTTTACGTAGAACAATATTTTGCATGTGAAATTAGCAAGCAGATTTCCCATGCTGCAGATATAATTGCATAATTTTGAACATATCATCATTTAAACCATGACGCAATTTGTTCTTATTTTACTGCATAATAATTTGTTTCATATCAAATATCCGTAACACAACATTAGACATACAAAGTATAAAGTCCAAATAGATATATGTACAAGAGTAGGGGAGGACTATTTGCTTTCTGTATTTGTGGCATTATTCTCCCTCCAAATAGTAGACACTCAAATGTTTTTAAGGAAAATTAAATGTTTGTTGACATAATATATGCTGACCACTACTTTGAAGACTCATTTACAATTAAAGATAATGGTTCATTACACACGATTTGAAGAAGTTGCAAGTCATTATCTTGAAATAAGGAGTAAAACAAAATCACAAAACAGCTAAAGAAATAAACCAAATATTCTAGCTGCTAAGGTTAGGTAAATAGTTATGCAATCAAATTAATCTCTGTCTACATTTTTTATAGTTTTCCTTGAAATGACAATGTTTTATTGAATGCAGACATTATCTAAATCTCTTCAGAGGTCTGTGATTAGTTCTGATCTACGGTGTAGCTGCGGCAACCTGTGCAGTCATATGACAGCCAAAATTCAAAAGTCAGTGGAATCTGAACAAGGCAAATGGGTCATATCGTTCTCTGATAAAAGGAATCTATTGCTATTTTTTATTTCATATTGCTGTAATTGTTGTTTTGTGGTAAATTCCAGATTCTGAACAACTCTTCCATATCTTTCTGAGATTCCTGTGCCTTCCTAGCCAATTCTTCCAACTGACTTTTTTACTGTTTTGTTTTGCTGCATCCCTTCTAAAATTTCGGCAAACTGAGGATATGGCTCAGCACTCGGCACTGTTCTAATCTAAAGCCATCTAAAGGATGGCTTATAGTACCTTACTTGTTACTGAAAAAAGATAGATGGGAATTAGCTTTTATTAACATCATTGTACATCTCAAAGTTTTAAAATGTTTATTAAAAATAAGTTTAAAATAATTCTAAAGTATTTGACCTGAAGTATTTGATCCGAAGTATTTGATCCACTCACCACGAATCCAACTCAATTTCTTTTTCTAATACCAATTCCCTTTCTCTTTCTCTGTAGACACAGGTTACACAAATTTTCCTGTCCAGGACTTATCTGTGATACTGTTCCATTTCATTTTGTTCCCACCTTATGACAGATAACCAAATGCAGGGGAGAAAAGAGGTGTCACAATGCAGGCACCAGAGAAAGCGTGAGGCTTCCTAATGCAGCAATCTCTCTTTCCCTGCCTGCAGCCCAAGTACAGTTCAGAGGAAGGGGCCCTACTCACTCAAGACAGAACTTTACTCTTTGAAAACTCAGCCCCACACTAATCTCACTTATAATTGCTGGCTGCATGATCCATTTGCTCTCCTTCCCTTTTCTTGTCAACACTAACCAGGACTCATCTAACTCCCTATTCCCTCTCCTCACATCGATTAAATAAAATCTACCAACACTGCCATTACCTCCTTTATCTTATCACTCATGCAACTATGACTTCTCTTTCAGCCCACTCTCTCTTGCATGCCAGACAATATTAGTGTGCAGGTTCAAGTTATATATCATTATCATGGTTAAATTAAATCAGGAATGAAGCTGTTAATAATGAGATGAATCTTTCTGCATTGCATGTATCTTCCAGCTAAGCATATTTACTTTGAATCAGAACAGTAGGAAAGACTAGGGCAAACTACAGCAAAGCTTCTGTAGTATGCAATCGATCTCAGTAATTGTCTTACACAACTGTGAATTATGCTCCAAATTATTTTCCTTGAGCAGAAAAGCATCATAACTTATTCTTCACTGATGTCTGAAATATCTGAGGAAGTATGATATGTTTGGAAAACTTTCACACTAAAATAAAGAAATGGTTCCCTTTTTATGTTAGTTTTGTTTGTTTGGTTTGGTTTTGTTTTTTTTAAATTATGTTCTTCCTTTTTACCTTTTTTATGTTTTTATGTTATGCAACCAGCATCCTTGGCACAGAACTGCCTGGTGCCAACCTTTTGCAGGCTTGAGACATCTGATCTAACGTTAAGCATTCACAGTATCAATCATAGAATCATAGAACCATAGATTCATAGAATGTTTTGGGACATTTAGAGGTCATTTATTCCAAGCCCCTGCAGTGAGCATGGACATATTCAACTAGATCAGGTTGCTCAGAGCGCTGTTCAACCTGACCTTGAATGCTCTTAAGGACAGGTCATCTACCACCTCTTTGGGCAACCTGGGCCAGTGTCTCACCACCCTCACAGGAAATAATTTATTCATTATATGCAGTCAAAATCTACCCTCTTTAAAAAAACAAAACCAAACCATTTGTCCTATTGCAACAGGCCCTGCTAAAATGTCTTTCCCCATCTTTCTTATAGGCTCCCTTCAAGTACTAAAAGGCCTCAATAATGTATCCCTAGAGCCTTCTCTCCTCCAAGATGAACAATCCCAACTCGCTCAGCCTGGCCTCATAGGAGACATGTTTCAGTGCTCAGATCATTAAGCTGCTCACCTAAATGTTTCTATAGTCGGTGCACCAGATCAGGCATTTCTCGAACAGTTTGTTAGATTTAGTTATCCATTGTAGGAAAAGATGAAATGTGATCTACGGAGATCTGTCTCTTTCCACTAACTATAGACCATTAGCTGACATAAACATCTATCCTTGGTCTACTCCTGCTCCATATTTGTATGTGTAGCCAATAAGACCTGTACAGTATACAGGAAAAAGAAAATTCATAGGAAAAAAAGAAGCTCACCCAGATATGCGCCTGAAAACCATACTTTGTGCTACTTGGGATCATATGTGTCTTTTTTTTTTTCCCCTAAGCATGAGTCTTTTTAGTCAGCCATCTCAGCTGGATTCAATATATTGCAGATACTGAACATCTAGAGCATTCGCTTAGGCAAGGACGTGTTGTCCTAGCCATAGACATGACTTCCTTGAGTGAACTCTGCTCTTGTTGCAGGAAAAAGAAATTCCAGATTTGTTTGACTGGAAAGAAATCATGAGAAGAAAATCATTAGGGATGAAAAATTCTGGATTCTAGTTCCTGATTAAAATATTATTTGCATATTACATGTAGTTTATCACTGTTTAATGAAAAGGAGCTTTAAGATAAAAAATAACAAGCTGTGCCTATGGCCCTCAGATGACTATTGTCAGCATTTAAAAGGGATCAAACAATTTGAACTGAAAAGCCTAATTTCCATATTTTTTAATTGTATCTTCTGATTTAGATAAATAAACTCTATCTCCTGTAGCACTTCCCACTCAAAGATTAGAAGTGAAACAGATTCCTCTCACTGACAGAAGCCAAAATATGCATGGAGGAAAGTGTGGCCATGTACTGGACTCCATGTCATTAAAAAATGATGTGTAAGACGAAACAAATTATTTTTCTCTTATTTTTTTTTTCTGAAACATTTCAACAGAAATCAGCCATTACTCTTGAAAGCAGAAGAAAATATTAAAGTCAAAATCAATGTTTCCTCAGTTGTCTTCTTATCTGCTACAGTCTCTCTCTGCTCAAGTACACTCCAATAAAAAAACCCACTTACACTCTGGACTGCATGCGTACAGAAGCAGAACTCAACTATCTATCCCAGCTTTAGTTGCAAAGCCATTCCTCCTTAGTCCCCAGTAATCTTTCATGGTCATCTGCAAAAAAGTATGGACTGCTTCACGTAGCAAAGAGACCCATTCTGACACAATGGACTGTGTAAGTCAGTCATCCAAGGCAGATCAGATTTGAAATCATTACTCCCCAAAGAAAGAGAGGTAGAGGGAATGGAAAGAAAGGTTTGTAGACACTAAAATGTTTCAGCTTAGAACTTTATCTTACTGCTGCTTCACCCCATTATCTCTTAAAGTCAGTGCTTCTGCCTATGGGTGCTCACTACAACATCAGAATATCACCAGCCCTCTCAATGCCTTTTTAAGCATATACATGGTGAACACAATAGCTACATTTGTTTTAAAATTGACCTCCTTACACTGCAATCTATTATCTAGAGGTTAAGATCTGCTCACATTGAGAAATTACCACATTTAGAAACTTATTCTACGTCAATGGAATCTTTTTTTCACCTTAACATGAATTAAAATAAATTCAAATTAATACAGTCTGCATTCCAAATTTGGTTATAGTTTGTTGAAAAGCTCCTTATTGAAGACCTAATAGATGTATCAGAATAAATAATGCCTATCTTTGTCTTGATCAAATGATATTTTAGCTTTCTGATGAAAATCAGTTTTAATCTGTAGCTTTAGTAGCTCATGAATTCTTCGATCTTAAAAACACATGAAAATTTATGTGGAAGTAGTTTTAACTCATTTTAATGGATTTACAGGTGCCATACACACTTAAATGTATACAAATCCATTTGCTACATACATTCATAAAATTAGTGTTTTGAAATACGTTTAAGTTCGTAGTGTATTTTTCAAAAATAGAAAAAGCCCTAATAGGAAGGCCTGGAGCAGGAAAAAACAAATCAGCCATTTATAGATTACCCTAGAAAATATACTCATAATGAAGACATCAGGATGAAGAATTATTTACTAATGATGATATAAAAATATGTGTGATATTGTTAAAAGATAAACTTATTTTCTCATAGTTTCTTCAAATGTGGAAGAGAATTTCTAATGTACTTCCTGAAGTATGTAGCCTGAAATGCTGACTGAAAGAAATACATGCATACACACACCAACTAAGCTAGAAGATCAGTAATAGAAGTAGCAGCTCATTAGGGTCATTTCAACAGCTGGAGGTCATTGGAGGGGTTAGGAATAAGTAATAAGAGTTGGCTTGGAGAAAGAAATGCAGGACAATTGTGCAAAGATCAGAAAGGAAAACATGGAAAAGGGATGGGGGAGGAGGAAAGGCAGGACCAAAGAAAACATGTATATTCAACACAAGCAAGAGTGAAAAAATAATTCAAAGAGTGAAAACTAATCTACCAACATAATTAGCATTCTACTAAGCACGGAGGAATATCCCATCATATTCACTGCAAACACAAAGAAAATTTGGTCTTCTCCTCTCTACTTGCTCTAGCATGGGTGGAGTTAATTCAATTCATAGCATCCCATATGGTGCTATGTCTTGGATTTGTGACCAAAACTGTATTTATTATATATCAGTGTTTTGAATATTGCTGAGCAGCACTTAAATAGCTTCAAAATTTTATCTTTTTCCCACTCTGTCCTGGAAGCGACTACATTGAGGAGATGTAAGTTGAAAGGGGATACACTCAGAACAACTGAATCTAATTGACCATGCTCAACAATAAACCTGAGGGTTACAAGTAGTTTGGTAGGAGCCATTGCTTGGAGACTGGCTGGGCACTGACCTACTTGTGGGAGGTGATGAGGAATTGCCTTTGCATTAATTATTCTGTTTTGCTTTCTTTTCTTTCTTCTTCATCTTTGTTTTGCTTATTAAACTATCCTTAACTCACAACTTTTCTTGGTTTTCATCTTTGTATTCCTTCCTCCATCCCACCAGCAGGAGCAGTGAATGATTGTCTGTGTGGTGCTTAGTTGCCAGCTGGGATTAACATACATCATCCTTTATGTACCTGTTATTTAAGACTTCTTTGCTGCTCAGCAATCGTCAACAATAATCAGGAGTCCAGAATAACTTGACTGACATCAGTGTAAACAGCCTACTTCAGAAAAAGTACTTGCAATGTAACTTATGCAGTCACGGTGACAAAATCAGGTCCATAGGGCTAATTGCAATGAAGGCACATCTATAATGGACTAAATATACCATTCTTTAGTAGGGTGTCATGAAGTGCCCATTTTGCTCATTTAGTAAAAGAAGCTACAGAAAAGAACAAAAATATGTAAGAAAGTTACTCCTGGAATACTCTACAAATACACTTAGCTGAATGTTACTTGCTGTCTTTACTACATCTTACACTTCTGTTAAGATATTTGATGCACAGGGATATCCATGGAGTGCAAGTTGAGTAAAAAAGCAGGATTAGGAAGAAGAAGCTTACAAAACAACTTGCAAGAGGTAATCATACTTTTTAGGTAGGACTGTGGTTATGTGAAAACTGTGCTTTGATAGTTTAAAGGTCTGTAAAATCAGTTACCTGCTTCAAGTTTGGCTCAGTCCTCCCCATTAATTATAAGACCTAACTTGAAAAGAACTCACAACAGACAAAACAGGAAGTATGAAACTACAAAGTGTAATTTTAAATAAAAGGAGTAATAACGCAAATGTATAAACATCTGAGAAAATGGCAGCTGTGCCAGGCTTTAATTGCTCTTATACAACAGCAGCCACGTGCAGCTGCTGTAATGTGAAAACCTAGAATTTGTCTATCCTTCCTTATTGTTTGAAAAAAGCCCTGCTTCCAAGTGAAGGCAGATGGACTGCTTGTGTGAAGAAGCACCCTTCGGTCGTATAACACTGCCTGCATGGCCTGCACTCAGTACATTATCAAGAGGGTCCTACCTCTGGATTTTTACATATAATCCTAAGAGATTGAGGGATCTGTTCCATCACCTTCCTAGGTAAAGCTGTCTCATAAGCACTCCAAATCACATAAATAGAACCGAATATATCTTCTTTTTTACCATCATGAGCTCTCTAAATGACAAAAATAGAACCAGGTATATCTTATTTTTTACCATTGAAACTAATGATCTTTTGATGGATAACAGTCCACTAATTTTCACATATAGCAAACATCCTGAGAGACACTGGGCTCCTGTAATTCCTTTCACTTTACTGAGATTGTCTGTTTTTGCTACGATTCATGGTGGAGTTTATCAACACTGAATCTGTGCTCTATTCTTATAGCACATAAACAGAGTGATCAGGAAAAAGGCTTTCATTTTTCTTTTATTCTCCTTAATAATATCCAGGAATCAAATCCTTTGAAACTTTGCCAGTTCTAGAGATGTGCCCTGATCCCAAGACCAATTATTTGCTATCTATCTGCTTCTTTTTGAAAGTAGCAAGAAAAATTGCTCATTTGCGAACAACTAGTGTTCATCATTAGCCAGAAATAGGAAGAAAAACAAGATATTAAAATCTGTTTGTTACAGGTGACAGCTATGCTTTTGCATTTATGTATCTTTAAAGGAAGATTTGCCTCCTTTGACAACTGCTTGGCATAACTTACTACATGATTAATTATATTGTGCAGAGTTACATTATATCACGCTAATAAACCAAGTCATTACATGATATCAAGTCAGAATAGAGCTTTTTCAATAGTGCTTTTTCAATATTTTACATGCAAAAAAAGCTAAGTTGTTAATTCATTAATCCCTCCTGTCAGACATACTGTATACATCTTCCCTCATCCCCAAAATCTCCTCACAGTGTCCTACAAATAGTAGATCGAAGGCAGATGGGTCTGAAGAAAACAGCATGTAGCAAAATTGCCATTATTCATACATGTGACATAGACTTGTGCTTTCAAGAAAAAATTTTGTGAATTACCGTACCTGATAAAAACGTGCTCATTTCTCTGTAAACCAAACGCTTCATTTCTCTCCAGATGATTATGAAAGACCTACTGACTTCAATAGATCCTTGCAAGATATATTGCAGATCCCTGCAGCATTTTCTATTTACACATTTTTCCTTCTCACAAACTTAGTGTGATGGATTTGGCTCAAGGTGGCAAACTCTGATGGAGATTAGGTTCAATGTATCAGCCTAGAATTAAGAGTATTCTGGACAGAGAATCTATTTACCTGGTTTTGGAAGGTTGATTTTTTTCCCTCATGACTCTGCAACTGATTCAATATATTGCTCTGAATAAATGGCTTGATGTATTTTTTCTTTAATAGCTCATGTCTTAAACAGAGACAATATCACCTCAAAAAGTGTGGTCCCAGTTAGAGATTAAAAATATTATATTAATATAATAAAACTAGAAATAAAATGTAAGGACAGAGTATCGAAAAGACACTCATTGAGTTCCTACCAATGGTATAAAAAAATTATTGTTGTTGCTACTTTCTGTTGGTATGTAAGTCATAACAATGAAAGTATTTCTTTGCAATATCATCTTATCAATATAGGCAGGCTGAATAATGTCTAGACAGTGCATTTGCTTTCTACGGCCCTTAACACAGGAGATCTCTTTATGTTGCTATTCCTGCTAAAGTATTTGTTTTGGGGACCTTGTCATTCAGCTAACATTCTCCTTTTCCTTAGTCTGATTCAAACATCCTCTGAAGCCTTTCTTTCTTAAAGGACCACACATTGCCATAACAAGTTGATGTTATAACCCACACAGAAATACTCCTCTTTATTGTCATGGGGCTCAATGAGCCAACTAAAAGGCTTACAATTTCAAAAATTAATTGACACCCTAAAGAATAGCAACCATAAAAGAAATATTTAGTTGAAGGACAGACAGAGAATTGCAGGCAGAAAGACTGCACTTTTTAATTCCTGTACTGCCTCACCCAAGATGTATATTTAGTCTAAATTAATTTTTCTCTGAAAAGCTACATCTTTCTTATCTAACTATGAACTATGCCAACAACAGCATGGCAAAACTGCCGATCCCATTCCATCCAAACAGTTACAGCACACAGCACGTCAGAAAGGCTAGCCAACAACAATTTGAGA
This sequence comes from Coracias cyanogaster, assembly GCA_033124195.1. Classification (NCBI taxonomy): domain Eukaryota; kingdom Metazoa; phylum Chordata; class Aves; order Coraciiformes; family Coraciidae; genus Coracias; species Coracias cyanogaster. Next base: position 110,791 of record JAVSBS010019909.1, read on the forward strand.
GGTTGACACAAAGACTAAAGGATCTGCAGCAATTGCTTTCCATCCCTTGATCAACCATGCACCACACTCCTTAATGCAGGCTGCCTAAGAAACTGCACTACAGATGCCCTGCCTTGTAGAAAGCAAGGATGAAAAATGTTCAACATTGCAACATGTTATGGCTACATCGGCAGTATTTTGCCTGATATGGGTATTTTTTTCTTTCATTAAAATCATCTTGCAACAAAAACAGACTCTGAGCTGCAACTATGCATGCTGTTTTGCCAGAATACACACAGCGTTTCAACAATGACCAATACAGGATAGGGGGAAAGAGCAAGCCAGAGAGAGTTATTTAGTGAACTAGAAAGAGAAGCACTAATAATATAAATATCTGCATTACAACAACAAAGATGAATGTAGAGATCACCAGAGAGATCAATAAGATCAAAGCAGCCAGTTCTTCAGGCTTTACCTGTACAGGATTAGAACTAATCCAAATGGTTTCAGAACACCTAATTGAGCATATTCTTTTGTCTCACATTGTCACAGCACCAGAACAAATGGCAATTAGTATTTAAAAAAATACCCTGAAACATAGGTCAAATCACAGACTATTCAGAAAGCTGATTATTTTAATGATTACTTACAAATTACTTGTATTTTCTATGAGGAAGAAAACCACCGGACACTAGTGTCACAGCTTCATAAGCACAGGGCATGTTCCACAGAGTTTAATCTAAAAACGAAGCTGTTTTATCTGCAACATTTGAACGCTCATCTAGAAATTACTTTCTTGATAGTTATGACAATAAAACATCAAAACAGCACACAGCAATTTCTGATTCTTACAGAAAATTCCAACTTAATTAAAAAGATTCTCTACTAGGCACAGGGAGAAAACTCCATGAAGTGTCTATTTTGACATTCAGACAACTAGCTTAGATCACTTTAGATGAGCATTTCTATTTTAAATCTTCATTTACTTTATGAGAGAAAAGGAAATTCTTTCAGCTATAGTAAGGTTTAATAAGTGCTATGAATAAAAAGCATTACATGATTAAACCTATTGAGAGTAAATTGAATAAAATTGACAGTAGAATAAACAATTTGAATATGCATTTGTTTATACTTTCTGAAAATTCATTTGAAATCTTTGATGAGTTATGTTCAGGAAATACTGTTTATAAATTTTCTGCCTTTCTTCAGATGGTAACAACAAAACAATCAAAAATATCTTCAACTGGAACAGTTATGATTGTTCTTCTCTTGCTAAAAGTATTGCCAAAGTGTGAAAATATAATACTGACCTTTTTGAGATTTGAGCCATTTTCTGTCTGATGAGTTATTAATTTCTCAAATGTATGGGTAAGTAAGTCCCAAACATGCTTATGCTTAGATTCAATTTCATGCATTCTCTCTCTTCCCTGAAGAAAGACGTGGAAGTGTCAGATACAAAACAGAAACATCCCATCATTATGCAGATAATTAGTGTGACTATTTAAGTTGCACCACAATCTTTTATTCCACTAATAGTGATTTTGTTTTAATTACACTAAGATATCTTTTGAAAAGTATGTAATGCCATGAACATGACATTTTATGTCAGTCACAGCTTCCAGAAATGACATCATGTGTATGCTTTTCAGAGCGGACACTGCTACAGAGATCACAAAAAACAGAAAAATTGTTCCTTCTTCAATCTAAAATATTCAGGTTAGTTTTCAGGTTAAAGTTTTCAAATCTATTATAGACTAAACAGTAAGCAGATAATGTTCAGGGCTGAGTGTGTATGGGTATGGGTACTCAGGGTATGAGTGCTGTTATTGAGTGTCAAAGGAGACATGTAAAAGCCCCAAGTACGTCCCCCACAGAAAAAGGGGGGAAAAAACCCACTGCAAGATGCTAAATATGAGCATCTCCAGACGAGATCTGAATTAGCCTGGCCAAAGACAGAGAACTGTCATAGACGTGTGGTAACTGAGAAAGGAGCAAAAAACTAAAGGACATGCAACCTAGAAAAGAGAGAAATAAAATAAAATGTGAGGAATTAAATATAATGGGAAAATGTCCATTAAAAAGGAATTATATAATACATCTATTAAAATTCCTCTGAACCAGCAAGTAGCTAAAGAAAATATTTCTGCTTTCCTGAGGTTTGAAAATATGATGAGGGAATTAAAAAAAGCCAAACTACCAAGCACAGAATTCTAATAATATTTTAAAATCTTTATGTGAATTGCAAATTTTGACCAACTTTAATCTTAATATCAGCTGCATTCTGAGATCTCCAGCAGCATTGCCAAACTTCAATAGTTTTGAAGGAGCCACAAAAAAAGGGAAATTGGTCTTCAGGAGTCATCTTTAGCCCAGGATATTTTCATTATTATATGATGTAGCATCTTCCATTAGCAGGAGAATTTACAGTCCTGAAGACCTCCCCCAGTCCTAAGCAGAGCTGGGTGACTAAGGAAGTTCTTGGCTCCCTAGAAATTCCATTCAAAAGAAATATAAATGCACATACACACACAAAATGAAAAGAAAAAAAACTACTAGGAAAAAAGGAAAACACAGAAGGAAAAAACAAGCTGCAAGCAATTGACTGTAGAAGGTTGTAACTAGTGTCCCCTACACACATTAATTCAATATTTGAAGGCATTTAATACTTTTTTTTAACTGAAGAAAATATTATTTTCAGTAAAAAACTCTTTACATAGAAATTATAAAAGTTCAAAATGTAGTTTCAGAATTGTTTTCTGAAATTAATTATTTTTTTTTCTTGAGAAAAACATTTAAATGTCTCCAAATTGGTATTGTCCTCCCCCAAAAGAAAATATCTAATAGGAAATTTGGACCATGAATTCCTAGAGCATTGTGTTTGGAGGAGCTCAGGCTTAGATTAGAACAAGTTACAGGTTAAAAAATTCACAAAGGAGATGGACAACAAGTTTCCGTGAGATTCCAAAATAAACAAGATAAATATAGACATTTTTCCAAAAACTCAAAATGCAGGACTAACAGTTCAGCACAAGGAGTCTATCTGGTGCATTGCAGGTACAGCTACAGAACTGTGTTATCATAGGAAGTATTACATCTTATATGATCAAAGCCTAAGTAAAGGAAGAAACAGAATGGTACTGAAGAAAACACTTCCCATCAAAAATAAAAGGATATGTCCAAGTACGCAAAACCAGAATAAAATAACCCAATGGAACATAGAAATAAGGATCGTCTTTTGAAAGAGGGGAACATTTTTTAACATTAGGAATAATACAGATTCCAGAGTCATAGCTCAGCTCCACTCTCATTTTGCTTAGCTCAGCCTAAACCTACAACAGTTCTAAGTGAAGAACAGCCTGTCGGCTGTTTAGATTAAGTATCATGGGTGCAGCCAGGAGAGCAGGGCAAAATACACTAGTACAAGTAAGGCAGGTAACCTGGGTTTAAGTGAACTGATGAAAATTCAATAAGGACTGAAAGCAAAGTAATGTACATTGAGGTCCAAAAGCCCTAAAAGAGTCTTGTCCATTAGTCATTAATGGTTTAATAAGGATCAAGTTGCTGGAAATATAGGAAGAGAAGAGGAATGAGACAACAAATTCCAGCTTCAACATAGTTTTTACTTCAGAGAGAACAAAATGGGTAGGAGAAGGAGCTTGAGACAAGGAATCTGCGTGTGAAGATTTGCTCATGGTGCCACAAGTGATTTTGCTTCAGCAGGACATTTTCCAATTCTCTGTTAATTTTTCATTTTCATAGGCTGCTGCATAGTGTGAGTTCTACAGCTTTCCTAACATGAAGCAACTATAAATTAGGTATAAATATTTTTTTCCTCTGTGCAAAAAAAATTGTTTTCCTCCACCATCAGGAAGATGAAAGAGATAAAATCCAAGATACTTCTTCATGTACGTAGTTAAACTGACTAGAAGCGATTTTCTTATCCTAGTCTCACGAAAGCTAAAGCTTATCTAAACTAAGAAATCTAAAACTCAAGATAAAGAATATTCTCTCTAAACACTAAGAAAGAATATTCAAGTTCAGTTTTCCTAGATCATAAAACTTGTGGCTGAAATAAACTTTCGTTTCTACAAAATCTAGATATTGCCTCACATTTACCTGAGCAAAGAAAGGAAAATTTATTTTCAAAACTTCAAGTCCAGTATATCCCTACTGTCTTGTAAGGGAAAAGGGATTAAGCTGATATTGCAGTGCTGGTTAGTCTGCTCCAGCATTTATTTTCCATGAGAATGTTACCTACAGGAAGTAGGAGCCTGACCATCCTCTTCCTCTGACAGGTACTATCAGGAATGGTTTAGGATCTAAACTATATTTCCCTTGCTGCCAGTTCCAGTAAAACAGGGTTTAGTTACTCCCTAGATCTGTTAGACAATGAAGTCTCAACTGATAATAGACACAGTCAGTTAAATTAAAACCAATTAACCAAAGCAAACAACAAAAACCCCACCCATATAAACAAGCCATAAATCAAATCCTATTCACAGATCTCATTCAAGACAACAGTAGACCAATTTTGTGAAAAAAAGCCAAAGATCTTTGTTCCATATATGTTTGGGGTTTTTTAGTTGTAATAGTGATCTGGACAGAATCCATTAACAAACCACCCCTGATTTCTTGCTGTGAATATACACCTTTTCTGTAGTTTCTTTCACAGTTTAAACCAAAGCATCCACTTTTCCCACTGATTTCAGAACATGAGTTGATAAAAAGAAAAACTGAAGAAAAAAAAAAGAAATCAATATTCTTCTATAGTGTGAAATTCAATATCCCAGTCCAAAAAAAAAGCATCCACACTGGGAGAAGCGGTTTGTTGTATCTGCTACGTGGTGATCCTGCATAGCAGGTGATAAACTGTGCACCATTTCCAACAAATATAGCTGAAAGCCCTGTAAAGGAAGAAAGAGGCAGTTCACTGAAATGTCTTGATGTGTGGATGCTGAGGATATTTTGCATAAATATTATGAGAAACTGATTTCTGTGTTTACAGGATATACATAAACACAGGCGCATTACAAACACAATTGCCTGGGTAAATGAATCATCATGAATCAAGTTAGCATTCTGAAAACTATTATAAAGTTCATAGGACCACAGAAAACATTTGTAAAGTTTAAAAATTAGAACTAAAAGCTTTTATCCGCTCATGTGAAACTTAAAGATGCCTATTACTCACTATGCATCAATTTATTTATATTAGTAGTGAAAATGAGTGGTTCTACAAACCATATGCCAGGTTTCTGAATTCAATTGAGAAAACATCTTGCATTTTTCCACTTGAATCACTGCTGGCAATCAAAAAAGATCAAAAACATCAAATGGTTTAAGAATACATTTATTTCAAGTTCAGCTTCCTTGCCAATGTCTTGACATAGTTTGAGGGTAGGTAAGCAGGGAGGAGGGACAAAAACATAGGTGTTTAAGCTGCAAAGTCTGCTCTTGTCCTCCTTCTCCAGCATCTGTAGCTATGGTTTATTGTAACTCTCTTAGTAAGACAAACAAATTGCCAGGGAACGTACATACCAGGTTGGAATCTAAACAGAGTTCCGTACAGTTTCTCAAAGATGTAAAGAACAGGGGGTTTGGGTGTTTTGTTTCTTTCATTTTTATTTTTACAAGAAAGGTTTCTAAGGAAACTCACATTTAAATTGGTATATGTTGGCAGCACAAAATTGTGTGCTCTTACATGCATACAGCAGAGTAAGAATGTATTGAAGTCTTACTCAACTGGCTTGGACACAAGGCTGGCCTTAAACTGTAAATAGTTTAAGAAGAAAAATGAAAGAAACAAGCCATTCGTTCATTCATTCTTGAGAGACAGTAGAAAGTTTTGTGTCTTCTTCAGGCATTAGAATGTTAAAAAAAGAGTGTCTAAAAGTGAAATGTAATATCCATTTTCATTAAATACTTGTTTTAAGTGGAAGAAACATGACTGTATGGAAGGAGAGATATTTTACTTCCCCTAGTGACTCTGTTCAGTAGGTTCCTTCTTGCACAGTCCTACAGACACATTAAATTACTACAGATTCTTATGGCCTGCAAATTTTGACATGGGTTTGGAGAAATGCTTGAGGAATAAATGTCCACTAAAGTAATAAACATCTTTATAGTCAGATTAAATTGATTAAGTTCTTAAAAAGAGTCATGGTAACTGCTATAAGCATTCTAGCATGAAGGAAGAGTTTTAACTCTATTCCTATTGAGAGTAAGTGTTTGCATTGACTGAGAAGATAAATTCTATAAGAGGTTTCGTATTTCCATTACATTCCGTTCATTGCTATGAAAATGCATCAATTAGAGCTGTGTTTGGAAGAGGTTTGACATGCAAAGAAAAAACAGATTTTGAGGGTAATACAAACAAATTTTCACATTCACCTGAACTTTATCAAAACTTCACTGAACTTTAAAGTATGCTGCCCTATGAACACAGATCAGAGACTTAACTGAAAAAAAAAAAAAACCAGCAGAACATACAGGTAGCTGCAATAGTACAAACAGCACACAAGGACCTACCTAAGGATGTTGTTGTTTTTTTTTTTTTTTAATAAGGTAATTTTTCTAGAAAAAAAAAAGGAAAGTTCCAGGAAAGTAGACTTTCCATGCAGAAAAAGATGTTGCCTTTTACTTCTACAGTTTTGAGACTATTGCACTGGAGAGAGCAATTTTTAAAAATATTTCCTCTGGAGTATTTGTAATATACTCAGAGAAAGAGACCAAATAGGAGAAATGAATTGCTTATATCCAATGCTGTTACAAAATAAATATACTTATTGGTTGTTCTCCATCCTAGAGCGTGCACCACTGGAACTGAATCTATAATGTACCCCTAAAGAAAGGCAGTCACAGATTACCTCAGCCTAAGGAAGGAAGGAAAATATTCCCTTGAATATATCTACTGTTAGGTTCACGCTTTGCCTCAGTTGATACCTCACAGGATCAGGTTTACCTCCTCCAGCATTCATCCAACAAGCACTACTTTTCCTATTATGTTAAATACACCTTAATAATAGTTAACACTGGCTTTCAAAGCCCAACCTACAGTCAGGTCAAACACTACAAAACCAGTGAGGGTTAATTCCCTCCAAACAACAACAAAAGAAGTGCATCATTTTAGCGTTGAATGTCAAAGCACTAGAGCAGTACTTAGGAGCACTGATTCCTCTGAATGGGAGATGATTGACTAAAAGGCCAGGAAATAGTATAGCTCTCTTGCTGCCCAGGACTAAGGTGCTTTTCACAGTAAGTAATCCCAACTCAAGAGCAAAGAGAAAGAGAGGAGAAACAAGCATCAAAGTAAACTACACTGGCAGCTAAAAATCTAATACAAGATGTCTTCCTTCTGTAGGCTCAGATTTTGTTGAGAGTGACTCTAAAAAAAAATTCTCTGGGTAAAGAAGACAGTTTAATGGATCTATGCTGTTATCTTTCATTTCATTTTACATGTTGCTGCATTACAGGCTTCTTCAAACTGTTCAGTTATTTATGGTTTAATAGAAAGTACAAGTTTGGTGACCTATTTGCTAGATCCTATGTGAACTACTGATAAAGCAACGTCCACGCACAGAAGGTGTGTTGTATGGAAACATACCATATCTTCATGGTAGGAAACATATACTCTTACAGGATAGAAAGAAAGGGGAGCAAAATATAACACTTCAACAACCTTCCTAGTAGAACTTGTGGAACACCTAAGTGCAGGTTGAAGTCAGCATGATGATGTCACAGGTTTCAGCTGCAGGAAAACATAAATTTGGTATCCTGAAAACTTCAAATGTTGACAAATTGATATAATGTCCGTTCTTCCAGTACCAGCTAATATTGAAACAAGACTGTTAAGTACACAGTTTGCCATTTCTTTAATTTGCCATTTCGTAACTTAGAATATGACATAACTCTTCATAAGGGCTATTTGATTAATGTTTATCTTATGATTGTGCAATGAACATTTCCAATTCTTCAAGGATATAGCATTTAAAAACCAAAATAAAACAAAACAGCCATGAAGATCATGGCGATACAGACAAAAACAATAGTAACAATGCCACAAAGAATTTAATGATCATTCTCTAATCTTATATCACTACTACTTGCTTTATTATATTATGACACCTTTGTGTGACCATAAAAGGTCAGAAGGCAGACAAGGGTTTTTAAAGAGAAAACATAGACCTTCATTCCCAGCAATTCTGTAGTTCCTGCAGGGTCCTAATAGGTCTTTCCCATGACAACCTGAATGGAAAGTTAATATCTTCCTTCACTCAAATATATTAGGTAGCAATAACATTCAAACGCTCTCCCTATCTTTTTTTCGCATAGTTAGTTAAAACGCTTTAGGCATGACCATACTTTAAGATCACTCTAGGCATTATTTGCAGTATAGAGGGTAAAACCATAAATATTGTCTACTGTTAATGTCTACCATTGAAAGGCTCCAAAATGCAGGTCTTCTGTTGTGTATGAGAATTTCTATGTCCATACACAAAGCTGCAGAACTAATGGTACAGGACATTTTCAATGGGTTTCAGTAGTTTAAGAAAAATATCACTGGTTTAACTATGCTTCAGCAAGCATGACCATTTTCATTTCATGACAAAAACTAAACATAGTCTCTGATGGAGGCAAATATGACCAAAAAAAGAGACAGACTTTGAATTTTAGGTTTCTATGTTATTAAGCCAGCATTAAATTTAAAAATATTTATGCAAACAATAAAAGAACAAGCTATGGCAGTAACAAAACTCAACTGAAGTTCTATTTGAGGTGAAGTTTCATTGCGCCACATGTAGTTATCTCAAGTATCATCAGACTTGCTCTCAGAATGCTATTCCCTTTATCTGGGTTTGAGTAAGTCCCTGATTCTTGGAAAACTTATCTGACATAACATTTAAAATTGTATGTTTCTCTTAGAAAAGCTCTAACAGACCTCTTCAGGTCTCAAAATAACCCAGTCCACCTGTGTATAATAAATTGTTGATTCCTACACCCTCAACCCATGAGACCTCAGTGGAGGAAAAGCAGAGCCAGCTCCACAGCCCTGTGGGGTCTTGTGAGAATTATAAATTCTGCAGACAACACATCTAAGAGGAAGTGAAAAACATTTACAGAAGGATCTGCCTTCCACTGAATAATAAAATCCGCATCCCATTGTTCTGTAAGACTGTGGTCTATATAGACCTCCTATCAAGGAGATAACATTCCTGCTGTAAATGCCAAAGCAAAACTCTGCTATGGCTTTCTATATAGAAAGAGTCTCTGTCAGTGAAAAAAAAAAAAAGAAAATAAAAGAAAAAGAAACATTTTCCTCTAATAACTTCTCTATATTAAATTTGCTAAACTTTGCGTAGTGCTCCAAATAGCTTTAAGTGAATGCTTGTCTTCTCTCTTGAGCAAAGTGTTTAAGCAGATGTTGGTCTTCAAATCAATCTTGTGAACAGATACGAAATCCTTGTAGAATAAAGTAGATACATTAATGAAAAAAGACCTTTCAGTAGCACAAATTTCACTCATGCACATTTGTTTCAAAGAAGTAATTACTTTAGAAATGTTACAAAAGCCCTGTAACGTCTAAATCTGTGTCTATCTTCAATTATAATTAGACCTCTAGCAAATAAAGCAAACTCACAAATAGATCTTCTAGTCTTGGTTTACTTGTTTCTGTCAGTCCTAATCTCTGATAATTGGTTACTTAGGCTCTTAGTTGTTAGCTATTAAAAAGCAGTTATTCTCAGCAAGGTTTCTTACTCAGGAAAGGAATGGTGGGAAAAAAGAGGAACAAAAATATAACTTCTAATTTTTTATTACAGAGGTACTCTCAAGAAAGATGAATCTAGATGCAAGCACCACAATACTTTTTAATGTCTTCCTGGTTAGGCTCTACACCTGATTTAGTAAAATACAGATACATATCAAATAGGAGATGCAGACATTTTGATTATGAGTGAATTGTAAATACAAGTGATTAAGGAAAAGGTGAAAAATCATTTTCCTATTTCCCTAACTTCTTTGAGCCTTCCTAGAAAAATTACATTAACTCATAAATCTCTGAAAAGAGATCTTAAGTATATTATAATTTTATGGTGAAGTGGTGAAGACAGAATTGTGACTATCTAGCATACTAGGTGTTATAAAATTTTAATTTTCTAACTAGATGTTTGCTTTTCTCCTTATGCCATAGAAGTTTGTTTACTACAGGCCATTTTCTCAGGTGCATAATTATTTTAACTTTAGATATAGTAGCAGTCATTTATTTAGAGGCACAGAAGCAGTTTAGAGATGTGACAGCTGTGGCATCATATTACATTTTTCTAAATCACTTAAGTTTGTTGTTATACAACAAGGTACTTTCCCTTTACTGCAAATATAAATTGTCTTCAAAATGGGGTATCTGTCTATAAATTTGAAAAATTCTGCAGGTAAATAAGATATGTGTAAGGCATAAGAATCTAATGACCACTAACACATCTCTCAGAAATGTTACTCTGGGAAAGAAAAAAACCAGCCTGAAAACAAAAATTAAGGACATAAAGGAGGTTTTTGCCTGCTCAGAGTTGATAAGTACTGTGTTTAGCATGCTTTAGCACTGGAAAATAAAACCTGTGGATCTCTGTTAAAAGTTGAGAAAAAATACACAAGTACTGTACAAATTTTATACTTCTGAGCATCTGTATCAGCAAGTAATGCTTCAACAACTTAAATGTTACATACAGTCTCCCTCTTGTTATTTTAAAGGTACACATAGAGCAGGACTGTGCTTTTTGTAAAGTGTATTCATAGAATGATAGTTTTCATCCTATTTTTGCAGGGCTTCTGTGACTATCGAGAAATACTACATGTATGATGCATTTACACACACCCATAAGGATACAGCAGAGAGTTATCATAACACTGTTAGGGAGCAAATAAATCCACTGTATTAGAATAATTATTATTAAAAAAGAAAAAGCCCCACCACCTGAAAGGAACCATAAGTGCTCACTCTGTTGTTTTGCTTAGAGGTAGAATCATCTATCATTTTTAAGGTACATTTGTTATAGGCTATGTTACGATGAGGCCTGTGCATCAAGATGGGCTTTCTGACACTCACGCACAAGACCACTTTTACAGAGGGATAAAATAGGTGTCTTTTTCTGCAAAAGCTTGTTTCCAAAAAAGCCATTTCACAAAGTGAAGGCCTCATCATTTGTCAACAACAAACGCCTGTTGCTGAAATTGGCAGAACCATTTAATCTATTCTTCTGCTATTTTATTGCAAAGCTAGGGAATTAAACTGAGAGGCATAAAAAATTTCCCCCCAAAACAGGCTAAAGCTGCTGCTGTTGTACACAATTTTGCATCATACAAATTAGAAACATATATTCAGGTGATTTTGAAAGGATTATTCTGGAGTCTGGAGCACGATGAACTGAATCAGAAACCTCCAAAGTTTACAGCATAGATGGCTGTAATCAGAACAATAAAAAGAAGCAAAGCTGTGTGCTGGGGGCATATCCTTTGAAGAACCTCATACAACAGACATTTAAACCACACATTCTAACCATGAATAGCAAAAGGGCATGAAATTGTGACAGCCAATTATATTTTCAGTTCTCATGGAGGGACAGGCAGAATATGTTTCTGTTTTCTTATTAAAAATCCTTCTCAATCCATGGAAGTTGTAGTTCTCTTTAGCTGACTTAGGAAGACATTTCAAAACAGTGTGTCGGTTTCCCACAGTGCGCTATTTCCCACATCAAGTTTCATTTTTTCCTATTTTTCTCCTAAAGTGATAGTCCAAATGAAACTTAATTTCTTAATGGATCATTCTATAAGCAGAAATATTTTTCCCTCATCTAGTTCTTCACAACATGTCTGACAGGATTTGTTTAGTTTCTCTTGAAAGCATGAGCATTGAGCAACAAACTTGCTTAGGAGCTTTAAGAGTTTACTGATTTAAGTTTTCCTATGAGGTAAGATATTCTGCTGGTTTTAATAAGTGTCATTCTTTTACATTCCATGGTAGGGCTTTCAATTGATTTTGAAGATATTTAAGCTAAAGGAAAGAAGGGTTTTTTAAAGCACATACGCAAATAGAGAAATAAAATCCAACTATCAGGCCATCAAACTGTAGACAAGTAGACTCCAAATACTCGACCTTTCCATGGAAAAGGTAAAAATTCCCATATCCTGACAGTACGAAGAGAAACATTACCAGCTTATATATCCTATCAGATTTTAGTGTTTAATGTAAAACTGAAAAGGCAATTAATGGCAGAACATGCCTACAGAAGAAATGTTAAGTATTAAACTATTAGTGAAGCCAAACCAGTATGTAATATCTTTGTGTAGGCATTGTTATTCTTGAAAGAGAATTACTTTTGTATGTCATGAAAACCTTTTGAAAACAGACAAAACTGGAAAATTAGTATTTTGAAAAGATAACTTTGGAGTCATGCAATATATGCAATTATTTTTCCCTCTTCTTTCTCCAAAATCTAATTCCTCATCCTAGGGTGACAAGCAAGTTCATTACTAAAGTTTCAAATATAAAAAAAGCATACACATAACAAGCTAAAAAGATGTACAGCGTGAATTTATCTGACCCTGTGCCATCAAACAGAAACATAAATGCTGCAGTTAAACATAAGAAGATGAATAAAAGTGGTGATGTCTCATAGAGGACACTTAGAAGTAGATTTTTTTTTTTTTTTTTTAAGAAACGGATTAAAAATTAATTGAATGCAAAATGTACTTAGGGTCACAGAATCAGACATCAGATTTATACCAAGATGTTTAGAAATAACTTTTAAAAACATATTTCTTAAAGGCTTTCCTAGACAGTTTCCCCTCTGTTCCAAGGGGTTTACTGACCACAGTATTTAATGTACTTTCTTCGGCCAGCAAACCTCTTGATAAAACTATTTATCTTCAGCAAGTCATGGTTGAATTGAGCAACAACTTCCAAAAATGCCAGAGTTGTTGCCAGAGTCAGACTCAACTGTTTGAGACTTCAAAGTGTCCTGCATATTCAGAGGTTTTTGAAGCCTGTCATAACTAACTGTTATTTCTATAACTTTGTTACCTAGATTAGAAATTTAGAACGGAACCAGAGGCATTGTGAAAACAGAGAACGTATTCAAGAGGTATTTTCTAAAATTTGTATTTGGCAGCTTGTAGTCACCTATGAAATGGTCCTTTCTTTTTTTATATTTCAGGAGTAAGTTCTTCCTAAAACAAGGAAATTACAGAGGAGAAGCTAAATGGTGGGAGAAAGAGAGGTATTTTCAATTAGGATAGGTAAGTAAAGAAAAACGTGCTGCTTTAAAAATTGCCTAGTGTTTGCCTTTCTATTTTTTCAGTCTCTTGATCAGAGTTTTACAAAGCAGATATTCAAGTAGAGCAATGCTATTTAATTGCACGTGTATAACAGAAATTTTAAATAGGGAGTAGGAAATTTCATTTTAATTATCTTTTTTTATTGAGCTTTCATGCCTGGAGTTACAAGAATAAAAGTGTTTTCTACTCCTCTGCTCATTAGCAGTTCCTTTACAGGATGTTCAAGAAACTCAAAATAGGAGATACAACATTGAGGGGTAAAAGAAGTGGACAATAACCATAAAGCCATTTCTACAAGACATAAAATTTCCTCGAGAAATCTCCAAAAGCTGATGAGTTACATCATATGGGAATCAGACAGCCATCAATTCCAGAAACATGTTCAAAATGCATATATTTGTCCTTACTTTCCCTACAATAGATATATTATTATTACGCACGTCTTCAAATCAGAGAAAATAGAAAGCATGAACAGAGCACATGTCAGTGCAAAATTTCAGGAGCTTCCTAAGAAAGAACAAGCGGTATGAGAAAACTGTTGGCCAGTCACCTTATATACCATAAGACAGAACAATATATTTTAGAACTCCTTGCAACTGAAGAAAAGGACTTTGATTGAGGATCAGTGATTCCGATTCCTAGCTTGCCACCCTTCACTATGCTATCGTAAGAGAATGTTACGATATCTATTCTTCAGTTTTCAACTTTTTATTAATCTAATAGCCACACTGCTTATCCTCAAAGGAATTTTTATGATGTTTATTTACTTGAAATTTTAAATGGGAGTTTTTTAGAACAGAGCTGTCAAAAAAACCCAACCTGTTTTTAAAGTCAACAAACCAATATATTGATTGAATATACAGGAAAACCCTTCATTTATTCATAATTGAGAAACTTAAACTTCTTTATTTAGAAACCTCAACATTAAATCGTACCAAATGATAGCACAAAATAGTGGGTTAATCCACAGTCACTCAGTTTTTTTAAATTCTGCATTTAGGCAAATAAGATGTGGTCTTAACATGGGATTACTAATTCCCTGGGATACAAAACAGTTCTAGGAATATACTGGAGTTTAAAAGGTAAAGAAAATGTGGAGACAATGGAGGTTTTATTAATCATTAAGAAAAGAGGCCCTTGACAGCTGATCTTAATGCAATGGGAAAGGTTAAGTGATTAAAAATTCTGCTGGAAATCTCATCAGACCTTCTGAGAGCAGGCTAGTAAATTTAAGTGTGTGGTACCAACTACCACAACAATCCTTTAGGACCTATCTAGAGTAGAGAAGCCTTTTTTAATGCTTTATTTCTAACAGTTCATTGTCCCTGAGGCCACATCAGCTTTTCCCAGCATTGATGACATAGATGAGATTGTTAGTTCTAGACCTCCTGCCTAGAGCAGATAACAGTTGGAGGCTTCACTATACCGATATAGCATATGCACCTCATCAGCACAGATCAGGTGAGCTGACTATATGTTATGCTATTCTTTTTCTAGCTCCCTCTTTTATCATAAGCAAACAGGAGATGGGAGTAAAGAAGGAAAAAAAAAAAAAATCACTACTAAAGACGTGTATTTTACATGTCTGTAAAAAACTCAATTGCATCTTGTTAAGCACAGTGTAAAATATTTGTTCTTGTAGTACAGTGACAGGAAATGAATGGCTCTGCAATTTGCTCTGTAGCACTTCCCATAATAAGCAAACGAAACAAACATTGTCCAGGTATTCGTTGTTTCTTGGAAAATCGAGTGAAAAACTGAAGTCATACTTTCCTCAACTAAAACAAAAAAGCCAGAGAGCAAACATAACCTCATTAAATAAGACAGCAAATTTAAGTGGCATACAAGGCTATTAAACAAACCAGATTGGTCCATAATAATAAGAAACATATTTCACATCTGTTGAACAGTTCAGAGCTTTTAACAAGTAATAGGCATACTACGCTGGAAAATAGTTGCTATTCTCCATCAGTATATCATTGTCAATGGCCGGGCTGTCTCAAAAGAAGCACTTATCTCATACACTTTATTGCTTGATAGCTTGCTGATTGCTTTTACAAAGCAATAAATTGATGGCCTGATTCAGCAGTGACATTAGGTTATGTTCATTTTCTGTGATTGATGCTTTGAATTAGAACTCCTACATTCTCTTCTGTTTGGAAATATGAAATTCCAAACAGGCAAACCTGATGTCACAAATAAAATGACACAGTGGATGTCAGATGAGTGAGATTTATACATTTAAATATCTAACTAGCTTTCTTCTTTATTAAAGTTTTCATAATTTATTGTTGAAGGGATTGTCTTTCATTTAAAAGAAACCAGCCAAGTAAGGAGAGAGGAAGAAAAATTAAAAGATGAGAGTAGAATTTCCACTCCATAAATTGCTGCAGTAATAGAAATGCATGTAAAGGTGAACAACAAGAACATATTAATTATTTAGCTCTCAATTAAATAAATTGAATTATTTAAACATTTTCCTGCAAGTTTTAAAGTAAAAATGAATTCCATTATTATTCACTGGCTAAAAAAATCATCTATCAACCATAGTAGCCTTTTTATTATACATAATTTTGAAATGATACTTAAAGTAGTAAGGCAAAATAAAAAAGATGAAAGAAGGAAGGGTGACTGCTGACTGTCTTTCATCATTTCTACATATAAATAAATTAAATAAGAATTGGTGGGTTAAACTAATCTTGAAGATGGGAATAAAATTCCCCAAGAAGCTACAAATATCAGTTTAACTGTCTGATTTTACATTCAATGCATTAGATCGG
>JAVSBS010019909.1:126975-161337 GCA_033124195.1 Coracias cyanogaster
CAAATTCACATATATAGAGATGCGGGAAGAGGAGGTGGGGGGGTTAAGTGAGAGGGGGGCACAAAATGGAGGGAGGGGGCACAAAATGGAGGTGAGGGACCCCAAAATGGAGATGGGGGACCTCAAAATGGAGATGGGGGACCCCAAAAGGGACCAGAAATGGGGCTGGGGGACACCAAAATGGAGCTGGGGGACCCCAAAATGGAGGTGGGGGATCTCAAAATGGAGGTGGGGGATCCCAAAACCTACTGGGAATGGAAGTGGGGACCCCAAAATGGAGCTAAGAGACCCCAAAAGTGACCTGGGGACCCCAAAAAGGAAGTGGGGCACCCCAAAACCTACTGGGAATGGAGCTGGGGGACCCCAAAATGGAGCTGGGGGACCCCAAAAGTGACCAGAAATGGGGCTTGGGGACCCAAAAATGGAGCTGGGGGACCCCAAAACCTACTGGGAAAAGAACTAAGGGACCTCAAAATGGAGATGGGGGACCCCAAAAGGGACCTGGGCGACCCAAAATGAAGTGGGGCACCCCAAAACCTACTGGGAATGGAGCTGGGGGACCCCAAAATGGAGGTGGGGGACCCCAAAAGTGACCTGGGGACCTCAAAATGAAGGTGGGGGACCCCAAAATGGAGCTGAGAGACCCCAAAAGGGACCTGGGGACGCCAAAAAGGAGCTGGGGGACCCCAAAACCTACTGGGAATGGAGCTGGGGGACCCCAAAAGTGACAAGGGATGGGGCCTGGGACCCCACAAGTGACCGAAGACAGGGCTCAGGGACCCCAAAATGGAGCTGGGGGACCCCAAAAGTGACCAGGGACAAGGCTTGGGGACCCCAAAAAGGACCTAGGGAACCCCAAAACTCACTAGGAAGAGATCTGGGGACCCCAAAACCAACTGGGAAGGGACCAGGGAACCCCAAGACCACGAGAGGGGCCTCAAGGACCCCAAAACAGACCTGGGGGGAACCCCAAAACCTCCCAAGAAAGGACCCAGGGACCCCAAAAACTCCCAAGAAAGAACCCCAGGACCCCAAAACCTCCCAAGAAGGAACCCGGGGACCCCAAAACCTCCCAAGAAGGGACCCAGGGACCCCAAAACCTCCCAGGAAGGGACCCAGAGCCCCCCACTAAGGGGGACACAGACCCCTGGGACCCCCCAAAAGTGGTGGCGGGGGGGGGGGAGCGACAGACCCTAAGCCCCCCCTCCCCACCCCAGCTTTACCTGTGCGGAGTCGCGCAGGGCGCGGAGGGCGCGGTACTCGGCGAGGAGGGGGCCGCGGTGCCGCTCCCACTGCCCGGCCAGCGAGACGATGCGGCGGCTGCTGGTCTCCACCACCGCCTGGCGACAGGGTCAGGACACCCCAAAATCCACAGCTCCCCCCCCCCAAAAAAAAAAAACCCAACCAAACAACCAAACAACCCAAACCTAACACACATGCACAAAACAAACAAACAAACCAACGAAGAAAAGCCTCTGAACAAACAAACAAAACCCCCCAGTCTACTGGCCATCACAGCTATTTGGATGTAGTTCTTCCCTCTAGATGCTAAACTCAGAAAAAATGCTGTCATGTGAAGAGTGATTCCAGGAAAATTGTGGTTTTACATACACATCATCCAAGTCACTTTATGACATATACAGCTCTTTGACACCCTGCAAAAAATGCATCCCTGAGTGCAATGCACCCCAACAGCTGAAACAGGAGAAAGACGAAAGCTCTATTTTGACAAATCTGACTGTATTTTCACGTGCGCATTGAGTCTGCTGGATAAATACATATACATTTATAGCTCTAGCCCTGGTAGGTTCCATGAATCTGACTGTGGCTTAAGCAAGGTTGTAAGACCTCAGTTTGCCCATCTGAAAATTGAGGATGGTATTATTAACTAACCTTTTTCAGGCTGAAGATATGCACATTCATCGACTGCCTTTTATACTGGCCTTTTAAATTACACAGACAACATTTAAGTGAAATATATTTATAGCAAAAGGCAAAGCACGACGGACATCTTCTCACATACTGGTGTTGTTATCACTGAAAGGTCTATGAAATAAATTAGATTTCACTTTTGGGTACAACATAATTCTTAGGCCATTCTTTTCAATAAGCTTCATGCAAAAAATGCAGTGGGTAAGAACTACAAATAAGCTGTACTTTCCTGCAATACTACATTTATTCTTTGATCTTTGCCCTTTTTTTATTGCCCTTCACCTTCCAGTTTGTAAATCCTAATACAAATGCATTGCCATATTGACTTTGTGAAAATTCAGTTACACATCAAAACAATTCATAAGCGTATCAACCTATTCTGGTATAGCTCAAATTTTCATTAATGTTGCTATGCCCTGCCCTCTCAGGGTTTCAAAATACATACATATTTTCAAATTATTGCCAGTGTGTCTTGCCCCACCACAGAAAAGCAGCATCACAAAGTTCCCTCTGATTATATTTTTTTTTTGCTTATGCCTTTCAATTTCATAGAAACATGGATTATAGAATATAATATTGGAAGGGACCTCATGAATCACCTGGTCCAATCTTTCTTGGCAAGAGCACAGGCTAGACAAGATGGCCCTGCATCTTGTCCAGCTGAATCTTGAAAGTGTCCAGTGTTGGGGAATCCACCACATCCCTGGGGAGATTATGCCAATGGCTGATTGTTCTCATTGTGAAAAATTTTCCTTTTGTGTCCAATCGGAATCTACCCAGGAGTAATTTGGACGCATTACTCCTCATCTTTTTCATGTGACTCCTTGTAGAAATGGAGTCTCCACCTCCTTCGTAGCCACCCTTTCAATAGTGAAACATGGTGATAAGGTCTTTCCTAATCTTTCTTTTCCTAAGGCTGAATAAACCATGTTCTCTGAGCCTTTCTTCATATGGCAGCCTCTCAGTCCTTTGATCATCTTTGTGGCCCTTCTCTGGACCCTTTTCAGCCTGACCACATCTTTTTTTTACAGTGGGGACCAAAATTGAATTTCTTTCCATCAAAACCTTGAAAATACTTATATAAAGACTTCAAATACCCACTTTCATTACTTTATCCTATCTCTCTCCTGAGGAAAAAAAATATACCCTATGCATTCTCATAAGGTCTATTAGCTCTCTTTTTATATAACCATAGAAAAACACAGCAGCAGAGGCCCATGTTAAGTACAGCATTTATTGTCACTCCCAGGGTGCAGGGCAGGGAGCTGTGCTGTGCCCTGTAGTCCCCATGCCCCAAACACCCAGCGCAAACACCTGCTGCAGCCCCACAACACATGAGTGTCTCCCCAGCAGCAACAGGGACACAGGGACAGAGTGGGTGTTCCTTCCTTGTCCTGACACTAAAGTGGTTTTTTAGAGCCAGGGCCAACTCCTCCTTCTTTCCTCATTTCTTTCCACTGGCCTGGCACAGTCTTTAGCCTTGCTGCATTTGACCTCACACATGTGCAAAGTCTCCAGAACAATGGATCATGTTCCAGTTGCCTTTCCTATCAGCTGCAGAAGGGTTCCACTCATCATCCCTAGCATTAAGAAATCCTTACTGATGCCTTTCCCAGAAAGGCCAGCCCTAGGACAACTGACAGACAGACTTCGAGTTTAAATCTAGAAGTAGTGTTCATGTTTTAAATTTTTCTTGTTGGCTGATTTTTGCTAGTAGTTAGCACACTTTTTCTCTAACAAATTTTATTATTAAATTGTTAATGTAATTCTTTCCATGTAAGTGTGCTTCCAGTAGATTTAACAGAAGGAAGTAACAGGAACTTTACATTTCAGGAATCAGACTCAGGAGGAATCTGAAATAAATCACTTTGTTGCTTGGGACTGCAGAGGAAATCAACAGGTTGCAGAATTTTTTATTAATTACTATAGAAAAAAATAAAACCTGACTCTAAACTCTACATGAATCTTAATATATATCAGAACTTACAGGATAAACTTAATTTGGGGATTAATTGTGAGATCATCTAATGATCAAAGGCTAATTAATAACAGACTATTTCACATGAAAAATTAAGCACTTGGGCTAATTAATTAATTAGTTCCTGATATCTAACAGAGGTTTCCTTACAAGAATCAAATGAAACTTCTAGGACAGAATAAAAAAAAAGGAAAAAAAAGAAATGAAATTATAATAATAATAAAAATTAAAAACTGCGAGCAACATCTCACTTGCCCAAGAAAATGAGGAAAGAGTCGCTGGGTTAACAGGCATGTGAATGAGAATATGTTGTAGAAGTGCTCAATAATAAAGATTACATATGCAAATGAATTTTTGTTTATTAATTTTTAAAGAGGTTAAGCTAAGCTAGATGACTATGATGCCTTTGTAGTCATGTAAAATAATGCCTATACTTTACACCAATACAATACCAACATCAAAACTTTTTGGAAAGCCCTGTTAAGCCTTCTGGGTGACATAAATCCCCCCAAAGCAGTGGTAAACAGAACAATGCTAGCAAAACTAGAAAGGCAGGGATGTTTTCTGATAACTGTTCCAGTACATACTGAACAAAGAAAGACTGGATCACTCACAGGGCACAAAAAATGTTAAAGAGACCAGGGAAAAAGATTATTTAATACATGTGCATGGGCACACACAGACATAAAATGCAGGAGGAGAATAGCTGGTGGAAGATAAGGCTTTACTACTGGTAACAAAAACCCCTTACCTGCACCTTAGAACTGGCTAAACCAACAGGTTTCCTCATTTGACCCCATATGCTGACTCCTGTAATTTCGTGGATGATAGGTAAAGACATATTGACTTAAAATCCCTGCAAATAATGTAGCACGGAGTGAGAAAGCTTATAAATGAGACAAGGACTGTGCCCTGTTCTCAGCAGGACACAAAAAGGGAAAGTATGTCTATCACTGAGAATTGGAAAATACAACCTCCAGTTGGCAACAGGAGAAGGAGAAATTCATTACACTTCCATTCTTCTTACCAGCATGGGTATTGCTAACCAGGAAATTATAATCAACATGTAGTCTGTTAATTCTTGGGTTATAAATTTTCCTGAGGACAGTAGAGTAATTATTGCCTCAGAGCAACAAAACACAATGCCAGCATGTCAAATGCTGTTTGATTTTGAATTAGAAGAACCCAGGTCTATATTGAAAGCTATTATGCAACTTTACACATATTCATTTTGTGGATGGAAAAATGTTAACTGTAATAAAAAGTTTTAGCAAAGTTGTTAAAGGTTTGTTGTTGTTGTTCTGCATTTTAGTAAGCCATTTAAAACTTCTATACCTTCTCTTTCTTAGGTATAGCTTAAAAACATATTAACTCTTGCTCAGAAATCAAGGCTGTTTCAGCTAAGTAAATTAGAATACTGTACAAGTGGGCATATCTTCTATACAACTGCACAACGAATATAATTTGACAGAAAAAATACTCATGTACTTTAGTACTCATACTCTTTTTTTTGGTTAATACTTTTCCCCATGGGTTTCAGAGAAAGATGGATGTATAGTACAACACTACAGTGAGGTCCAGATAACAAGGTTCTAAAAACCTTTTACATCTTTAACATGGCAAATTATGGAGAGAGTGAACACAGAAATGAATAAATGTGGATTGGCAAAACCATCTGATGTCTGCTAGGATTTCCTTGTGACTATCCTAAAAATACCCACAAAAAAAGCCAAACAAAAAGCTTACAAAACCACACACGCACGTGTATACACATGCACGCAAAGAGAGATGGCCTAGGCAAAGATTTACAGGTCTCAAAAAAGAAAAGCAAATAGAAGTAGGAAGGTGCACAGTAAAACATACAAATTAGTTTCTTTGTGTTCAATACTAAGAGAAGACTAATTTTGACATGCTCATGTTGGTCTTTCTAGAATGAGGTTAAAATACAAAAGATTTGTAGCTTCATTTTGCATACTATTAAAGGAAGATTTTTATTTTTCCTCTGAACAGTTCTGGTGGGGAAGGAAGACTGACTAAAGCACAACTGGTTTCCCTCTCTTCAGACCCTGTCCATCCCCACTCCGCCCTGAGGGGAAAAAGAACAAAATAAAAAATAAAACAAAATAAATAAAAAAAACATTCTTTTTCTGCACACAGTATAAAATCAAAATTAATCGTGAAAAGTTCTTAAGATGTGGAAAGCAACAGTTTACCTACAAGCCTCTAAATCCCAGCTGTGCTTAAAACAATAATGATGTACTTTCCGTTTTGTCAGGAAAACTCTGAAATAAAGTAAAAGGCTCTCCCCCAAAAAATGTTTCCTTCATCTTTTGAAGAATCACATGGTAAGCAAAATTCATGATAGAATAAACTTGTCTTTATTTAGCAGTGAAGTTTACCATATAAAGCAATAATGCATTTGTAAGATCCAAAGCCCTACCTCAGACAGCTCTTGATGATGGATGTGTTCCTTGTTCTGACTCTATATGCTGTTTTTCAGTAAGTATAATAGCTCTGACTCCACAGATCTAAATGTTCTCAACTGATTAAATTAGTTAAATGCCAATTCACACTTTGGGATCTTGAGGCTGCAGCAGTTGCTATTAAGCTATTGATTGGAAAGTTGGGCTAAAATATCAAGGTTCACAAGCAACGGGAGTCCTTCCTCTCCCCTGTCTTTTTTTTTTTAAGTTGAGAAATTTAAGGTATAGGGCTTCTCCTACATCTGAAATTCTGACCATTAATGCTACACACTAAGAGAAATCAATTGAATTAATAAGCTAGATGAGGGGTATCACTTAATTAACCACAATCATATATTTAACCCTGCTGCAAATGGAGAACCATGTAGAACATGAAAGAATTTATTTCAGATTTGACTATAGAGTTAACACATAAGTTTTTCCAAGCTGAGAATTTGGACTTCATTAAATAGGAGAAAATAAATTGAATAGAATGTCTGGATTATTTGAGATATTGAAACAGACATCAGCATTATTGCTTTTTTTTTTAACATTCTAACACTATCCTTAAGCTTTATTCTTCTGCCATCAAAAAAATTGATCTTTCTAGTAAAAATGAATTGTGCTCCCCCACCCCTTCTCTCACACACCCCTTCCCACCTGCTGGTTGGGAAAAGTGACAAATTTTCTATTATTTTCAGGTTCTTAGATCAATGACAGCATCCGAGCCCTTTCCAGAATTAAACATTTTTCTCCACATTTAATTACGAATCTAATGTGGATTCTTAACATTCTTCACACACACTGAGAAGAAAGAAAATACAAATTCTATGGTCCTCAGTCACGGGTTTTGTTTTATTTTAATGAGCTATCAGTATATGTGTCCCTCTGACAGGAAAAGAAGTTGAAACATGCTTCAAGTTGAGACTTGAAATGAGTGATTCCCTAAAAACAAAAACTCAACAGGCAAAGTACAACTAATTATGCTACACAGGAAAGGCAAGAATCCCAGGAAGCTTAAAATATTTTTTTTTTCTGAAAAACTAAGACCACAGATGACCCTCACAGTCATAATATAGAGAATGTTGTCAAGATTAAGCTCCCTATCTTTGGAAAAAGTTTATGTCCCATATCTGAAAGTGGCTGATGAAAACATTTCTCTGTAGGACACATAAGAATAGTTAATATCAGACAGAAACTTTTATACATTTTTCTGTCATCGTTTCTTAAGTCTGACCTGGGGAGACATCTAGGGGTGAGAGGTTTATTCTGTACTTGGTGTCCCTGCTGTGATTGTCAGCTGGGGAGCCAGCAGCTCTGGACAGACATCTTTCAGCGAAGATTTTATTAACAATCCATCATACTCTCTAATCAAGAAGCCATTCCTACACAAGGAAACATTACAGGTTCCATGAAACAGAATATAAAACTGTGGTGTAGTTATTGTTTATTTGTAATTGCAATTTATTTGAAAAATTAAAAATTTTCCAATTTTTATGTTTTTCATTTATAGTGGACTTTTGAATGTATTTCCATTTCACATTCCAGGACCCCCAAAATTTTGCACACATTGCACACTCAAAAAATTACTCTTCAGTTATAGGCTCTATGTCCAGCATCAGTGGACTAAAGTAGTAGCAATAGTAGATCAAATGACATAAGTTTTCCAGTATCTGAGATCATGTTATATTGGGCTGTGTCCAACAAGAAAATCAGGTAATAATATATCTTTAGTTGTTTTATTTTATTAATTCTGTGTTTAAATTTGAAAGTCTGAGCAGCTATCACAATTGAAAAATTGTATCTTAGTCTGTTTTGTGTTCTTTTTAAATTGGTGGGGTATTCAATTATTTTAAAAATACATATAGAATAACACCACTCAGTAGCTTCTCCACATTGTACTCCTCCAATAGAGAGTAAATTCAGAGTCTGCAGGTCAGCAGTGACGGTGGAACAGGGAGTGAGCCCAGGCTCTCTCACATTCTGTCCTTTCCATGTTTAACTGAGGACTTTGATAGTGAATCATGTGCCTAATGCATAGGCATTCACATTCTGTGTTGTTTTTACAGCAAGGAGAGAGTGGGAGAATTAAATTGTTGTAGAAATTGAGAAAAGCCAACTCTGATCATGGCTCAGGGACCTGGTGCTCCTTAGGTTGATACATATTTATCAGTCTATACAGAAAGAAACTATCACAACACTTTGTCACACACTAAATTAAAACTTAGAAAATCTGTGGGGGAGGGGTAATTAAAAATTAGAATGTGTGTACATATTTGTGTATATAACATAAAACATACTATGTTTATGGCACAACATCATTTTAAACCTTCTGTTGTTCTGCATTCAGATTTAAATTGCTTATGGTTAGCTTTAAATACAGCAAAATCAGACAGTTGCTAGGAGAACTAGCATTTCTCTTTCTGCTTTGCCTATATCATGGTGTTAGAAAAAGAAAAGAATAGGCTCCCACTGTTGACCTCACACAGTGTGGGTAAGGTAGTAACCTCTCCCTTCTCCTCTTCACAGGCAAGAGATGAGGCCTGTGCTGCAGAGTCCTCGCAATTTTTTTTATTCTAGTCCTGTCTCTTTTCCGTACCTTTCTCCCTCCTTTCTGTGACAGGAATGAAGTAGCCCCAGCCATCATTCTTTGCCCTTTAATACCTCCTTTCTGCTATCCTGACTTTTAAACTCTGCACATATCAATGTTTTTTGATTCATTTATGTGATGCCAAAAGTTTCAACAACTATCTCTATGCATGGAAAATATAAGCACAGCCTTGTGCAGTCATGCAGGCTGCAAAGCCAAGCTCTCAAAGCCAAGAAAAATCTGCTACCACGACAGTTGGCTAATGCCTTTAGTTTATGATCTTATAAACACATTATGGTACAATATATGACCACACAATAGCTTTTCTAGAAGACACAACCTCTAGAATTTTTCTCTTAGTTGAATAAAAAAAAAAAATTGATACCGTTTGAACAATGAATACTTAACAAACATGTTCCATATACACTAAATTTGCACTGCCTGATGGGGCATGTCCACTCCAGGCCATGTGTAGTTTCAGCAGTTTCTCTGTGTGCCTGAGTCTGGGTCCTGCTTGCGAGAAACTTGCTGCTAGTGTTGGCTGATTCAAAAGTCAAGATGGAGTAATAAACTGCATGAAAGCTTCTCTGACAATAGCATATGTCGTGTGCGTGATGAGCTTGATTACAGTTTACTGTGTATTTTGTTTTAAAAACTGCTCATAATCAGCAAGAAAAGTTGTCTGCTCTCTGTTCTGTTCTAGAGCAGTGGAATCTGCAGAACTCCAAGGAAAGTTGGAGCTGTTCCTGGAAGCCACAGAGCATGCTCAGCTGGGGGAAACCTTCTGGAGTGCAGGATAGGGAGTCTACTGACAAGCAGAGATGTGAAATTTCCTTAAAACAGTGGAGTGCAAAAACACAACCAACTGCGTGGCATGAAAGAGAAAAAAAAAAAGTTGTTGGAAATTGCTAGATTGAGATCAGGACTTGAGTAAAGATCGCGCCCTAGAATACAAGAAGTAGGGGTTGGTGGATTTTTTTTTTTGTCAGAGCTTTTAATGTCTCAGTCAGAACATCTGACTTCTACCTGTTTTAAAAGTTTCCTTGTTCCTTGTGCTGTAAGACAGAGCTTTAGTAATTGGAAAGCCGTTAGTGGTTTGGGGCACTTTCACTTTAAGGAAAAGTTGCAGACAGTTCCACTCAAGGATCTGGCAAAAATTGGTGTCTTGTCACAACTCATTAGTTGAAAAGTCAATGTCTCAGTGTGTGATGGCTGTGCTGAAAGTGCTGCACAGAAATGAAAAATATTATATCTCTGTGTTACTTGTACAGCTTGTATATCACTACCTGAGTTCACCACCTTTAGTACATTACCTACAACTTGTTGAAGCGAATTAGAGAATCATTATGATCTGCTTCCAGTTCTACAGCTAGGAAAATGAGTAATCCAAATTGGTCACAGCCTGCGCTGCATAAACCAGACAATTCTACCACATACCAGGTTGCTTCTGTAAAGCCTGGATTTCTCTGAAGTAGAAGTCAACAAATACTGTGAGGAATTTAGCTTTGCTGTTTTATGTTGACTTGTTAAGGACAAGGGGAAGAAAGTTGTTAGTGACATCCAATTCAACAAATGTGGTTGCAGAGTAGAGGCACACTGCCTAAAATTATTCCTGGCACATATACTAACATAGGTAATATAACTAGACATTGCCAATTAGTACCACTGTATTTTCCCTTCTTTCTAAAAATCTAAGCCCTTACTCATGTGTGCATCATCTTTCCACTACATAGCTTATTTCTATGTCTGCAGTTTGTAAGCAGGTTTTCTAGTTTTCTGCTGAATATCCTTGGTTAGAAACAGCTGTCCCAAGTTTCACCTTTGAAAGAAAATTGTAAAGTTATGGAAAAACACTGTGGACAATCATCTATTAGGAAGGTCGAGGACATAATTATTTTTTAATACAAATGAAATGTTAAAGGTTTCCTTGGACAATGATATTCCACTAACATTATTAATTGTGCTTTCAGACTAAATACCTATTGGCAGGCATTACAAGGGCTGAATAAGACATTTCGCCACAGAGGTACTCTGACTTTTCAATAAATGAAAAGTTATTTCCATAATTCAAAATTCTAAGCATGCCTAGGCAGAAGAGAAAATAGAAGATTTCTAACAGTGTTGCTTTCTCCCCATATCCTTCTCATCACTTGAGAGTATGACATCAGTCTTCAGTTCAGGTAGTCAGAATATGCACAGATTTAGAGTCTTCAGGTGTTTTATATTAGTTTTAGATAGATAATATTTATCTATCTAATAAATAGATTTTATTAGGTCACACTGAAACAAAGGGCATAGAATAACAACTGAATGAAACTAGGACCTGTTAAGTGTGGATATTAAATCACATTATTATTTAATAATACTCCATATTTAGAATTTCATTCAGGACTTTGTGGGGGTTTTTTATTTCACAGAAAAAGTTATGTATGCTCTTAAAGCAAGACAGAAGACACTATGAGGGCTGTGTTCCAGTCATGGGTTGCCAACAGAGAAAGTCACTACAAAGATTAATGGAAACAAGACATGTTATCCTGGAAGATGCTGTAGTCATTCAAATTCTCTTCAGAGACTGAGGATCTCAATATGGCTCCATAGTAATTGCAGGCAAATGTCAGCTTGGCATATTTAACTGCAGTTAAGCATTGTCAGGGAAAAAACCTCACAGCTCTGTATGAGGCTTTGGCAGAACATTCATTATAGCTAATTGTCATACACTTCAGGAATCTCGTTTTACAGTGAGGTGGCAGAGAGATTGCTTGTTTTTTGAGGGCTTCGTCAAATTTTTAGAATTTTTCCTTAACAGCTTTTACCTAGGCAGGGGGATAAGTTGACTTGATTTGCCTGTCAGATACATGTTTTATTAACCACTTAATAGGTAGGGGAGCTCCAATTAATCCTCTGAATGCGGAAAGAGTAGCCCAATTGAGACATATTAAAGCAATGTACTTCTCCTACCAAGAAATTCTTGTAGCCATCAAAGAGGGTAACTAAAAAAAATAGAATGGCAATGTCGTCCTTCAGCATTAAGCAGGCTTTGTGGAGATGTCAATCTGTGAGCTTCTTGTAAGCAAAATGTATATCCACAAGATGGAATTTTCTGTAATTTCACAGAGATTTCAAGGTAAGGTTGAGCTTACAAAGTTTCATGTCTCAGATTTATTTTTTAAAGTGCCTTTTGAAAGGAAGTTTGTCTATATTGATACGTTAACATACGGTAAAAGAAGTAGCATCTTTCATTTTCAAATTTAATTCAATAAAACCCTCAATTATTCTTTTTAACTGTCTAAAGGTGACCCAGTTTCCAGTTTGGCTGCATCACAGGCAGCAGGAGCCCTAGCAGCAGAATCAGTTTTACATGTCAGTGCTGGCCTTTGAGGACTGACTTCTGATGTGATGACTGACAAGTCTCATATCAGGCTGTTCTAAAGTCTAATGACAAGAAATAAAGGAAAGTATGCTGAGCAGACAGCCATGACATATGGCCCTAGTGTTTCTCAGTCTTGGAAACTCTGACTGGAAACTTTAGGCAAGCCAGAAAATTAGAGATTTTAGATCTTGGACCTCCAATCTGCGAATGAAGTCATGAGAAACTACACAAGAAGTGAAGCAAAGCGAACCCAAGATACCTCTCACTGTTCTTACAGATAAGAGCTTGAAAACAAGCCAAGAAACTAAGAGAGAGATCTTTGCTCCCACTCTCCTTAGGTATCCAACAGGTGAAATAAAAGCTCAGGTTAGATTCAAAGATGAAACAGCCTGATCCCACACATCTGCGGCCTAAGCTGGTCCCTCATTATCCTACTAGCAACTAACCAGCAGTCATAACCTTATGTGCTTTGACTACACTTAAATGTTAAGGCATGTTGGGAAACTTAATGCAAAGCAATAATATTAGGGCATGTAAGTTAACACCTGCTGAGATAAATGGGCTTGTTTTCATTTCTCAGAGCTTTCATTTCAGTTTGCAGGTATAAAGAGGGATCACTTCACTTGCATTGAGCAAAAGACTGCCTTCTTCCTCACTTCTGAAAAATAAAACTAATTGTAAAGAGAAGACACTCATATAATTGTGAGGACATAAGGCAGCTCTACTTAAGTCTTGACTGGTGAGAATAGCTGACATGATTAAAAAATATTAGCATTATGAAAATAAACAGGCTTAACTATGCCATCATACACTGAAAACACATCAACTCTAGCAAGGCATAAGATACATTTCACCATAGCTTCTAAGATATGTTTAATATCAGCCTTTTGCTTTTAAAATAAGCAGTCATGTCTTTACCATTATTTATGGTGAAAGACAAATTCTTTTGTCAGAATTTTGCCATATATGCTCTGAATTATCAAATTTAAAATGCTTCATAAACATAACTCAATTAATAAAATCTGTCTTTTTAGAGATAGTAAAAACTGCAAAGTTTGCAAGGAGAGGAATAGAAATAGTATTTACAGTGCCTCAACCACTGATTTGCCGGTATTTGATGAAAGCTAAAAATTTTCTGACTGGTTTTCATCCATACTTTCAGATGATTTCATCTGCTATATTGATCACATCTGCTGAAAACACAGACACAAATTTTCAAAATGATAAGAGGACTACTGTGTAATTTATAATTCTGTGACATAGTGAACTACTGTAAATAATGCAACTGAAGTAATCTCAACAAGGTTTTTCAGAGCAAATGTGTTACAGATACACTACAGTTGTCATCAACTCAATTGATGCTACCTGATTGCTTTTTAATGTTCCAGCTTTTGTGAACAAATTTTTTGAGCAAGAGGATGCTTCTTTGAACATTTTACGTATATATATACACATATATATATAAAATAAATATATATTTTAAAGAACACACATAAATTGGAGTTAAAGCACTTTGGGGATTTTACTTTACTGCCCAGGTAGAGAGCCCTGGACTGTTTCTTAACGGATAGAGGTCTTTCTAAGAAATAGTATTGCAATCTAACGCAGCATAAATTAAAGCTCTTTTTTTTCCACTTTGGAGAATAACAGACCCTAAACCATGGCTTCTGCCAGGTAGTTTAGCACAGTACTAGTTGTATTAATATTTCCCTTCTATTTATCTAAATTGTCTATGCACTGAAATAATTCATGGTGCCATTGTACCAGTTCTTGCTAAACAATAATTACTGAAACTGACACAAAATAGTTGATTTGTAGGTGGCCTTAGTCTTTAAATGTATCTTGTTAATGGAAAAGACTCTTGATTCATGAGTGTAGTTTAATGCAAAGCAATTTTATGCCATGGTAAATTACCATCAAAACATAAAAAAGAAATGAAGCCACATAGTGCCTCAAATTAATCAAAACTATCTTGAAAGCTCCTTGATTTGCAATCTAAAATATAAATTGACAGAAATAAAAACTTAATATAGAACACAAAGCTAAGGCATCTGAATATTTGACAGGTAACTACTGATAGAATGTATTTTATGGGGATTAAAGCCACAGATAAAAGCTGAGGGTATTTAAATATTTCATAGGAGCTCTTGAGTGGTGAATGTTCCCCTCCACAGACACCAAATTCACCTTTGATTTCTTCTCAGTAATTGTACCAGTACTTGAAAAATAGTTTGCAGTTGTCAGAAATGCCCATCAGGTTGCACCAGGAGTGGCCCCAATGCATTCCCCTCCTGCAGAAATTGAATCCTCTGTTTGGTGTGCAGTTATTTCTCTTCTCCTTTTCACAGCAGACTTTTCAATCACAGCTGGAAGGTCCATTTTTTGAAGTAATATACAGTATCATTACCTCTTATTTCATACTTAGATAATAAGAGACATCTTAAGGAAAGCAGTCGAAATTCTGACATGCAAAATACTAAAATATCTGTCTAAATTTTCACAGAATTTATTCTGTAAAGGAAACCACTATTACACCTTAATATTCCTGATAATTCTTTTTTTGCTTATTAAACTATTGTATCATTTTATGGATTAACTGTAATTTCCTGAAAAATGTCCTGTACCCAGAGATCCTCAGGGTTAGATTGACCATTGGGTTCATCACCAGAGCCAGTGACAAAAGATAGTAAACACTCAAGCTATGTCTAAACATAAGGACCAGGAGCTGGGGACACTAAATCAGCCAAGGTCTTGACCTTGGCTGCACACCTCCTGAATCCCTGAATTTTTTTTTTTTTTTTTAATTTTTCCAGCCCTGAATTTTTCCAAAGAAAAGAAACCCAAGACAAACAGCAGGGCAAGAGCTGAGTATTTCAGCAAGCTCCTAGTCTGGTTAGCCAGGGAGATCCTGGCTCCTGAGGGTGCTGTGGTATTTATCTGATGGCAGGGCTCTACCAACCAAATGAGGCTGAGGAACTCAAGAACCCCCAGCTGCAGCACAAGCTCTGACAGCTCACAGGCTCTCTGACTCTAGTGACTGGAGGCAAGGCAACTCAAGGAGCTTGCCCAAGTTGGGGCAGTTGGCTCATCCCTTTGGCTTTGGGAAAATTCAACAGGAAAATTTTCCAGGACATTTTACTAATACAAATTTTCTTTTAATGAAAGATTTATATTTTTTTTCTAAATAAATCTATGTTCCATACAAAAATATATTTCAAATATAAAGGTATCCTCTGTAATAGAAAGTAAGTTTCATTCAGCTCTACTCACAGCTGAAACCATACCAATTAAACTATAGTTTGCATGTACAAAAATCAAAGTTTGTCTCCTTAACCAAAAATTGTTAATCTTTTTATTTCTTTTTTCCAGCACAGCCCACTTCTGCACGGGTAACTATTGATTTTTGTGGATCACTCAGATACAACCATGATCAATACAATAGTAAAGACCATACAAAAATTAATTGAGCCGGATATCAGAACAATTTACAGGAAATAAAGCACTTGACCACATTTTGAACCATGATGATAACATTCTTACAGCTTCCTACCAAATGAGTTTCAGGCAAATTTCATGCAATGAATGAGAAAGGACTCCTGTCAGAGCACAAACAGATAATTATATTATTATACTGTCAGTCTAAGTAGTAATTCAAGCAGAATCCAAAGGACAGTTCTATGCATCATTTGAACCTCTTTATCACTTAGCTCCTGCTTTGCAAACATAATGTGTTTCTTCTCATATAGCTTAACCATGAGAGAGTGTTCTAGTTGAGGTCCATCTCTACACCACACCAATTAGCCTGAGACTCGACCCTCCCATTTTAAATCTTGGTAATCTTTATTCCTGCTGAGAAGAAGTTCAGATCTGGACTTAAACTCTATAATTGAAGTCTGTTAATTTCTTTCATGTATATAAACAGAGAAACAGCTTTTATCTTTTCTTACCCAGAAAACTTGAGTAGGAAAATCTGATTTAAGGTGGTTCCCAGCTGGTATGTACTGTGCTAAGGAGGATTTTGCAATGTGTTTTGCATTTGCACTCTACACAGACTGAGTGTAATGGACTTCAACGTGTCATATGCCATCAAATCCTGACTGAGGAACTAAGTGTAAAAGAGCCGTCCATTTTAGAATTCTTGTATTATTGGTGTTGATCTTGTTTCCAGAAAAGACATACTGTCAAGGTTTAGTGTCAGCACTGCTAGACATGCAGGTCTGCTAGAGCTGTAACAGATGCTCTCTGTTTACCCCTCTCCCTTCCCATAGGGAAGAGAAAGGGAATAAGGGAGAAAGACTTACAGATTGGAAAATAAAACTAGAACAGCTTTAGTGAAAATAATAACAATAAAATGAAATATCTACATATATATATAAAACCAATATCGAACCCAGCCCCCCCTCTGGCAATTACATCACGTTGTCCCTGATACTGTGGAGCAGGCACTGGAGAAGTCCCAGACTAGACTCAGCAGCAGATGGGAACCAGGTTCAGAAGCTGGATTTGGGACTGAAAGTAGAATGGACAGACTCCTCCTCAGACACTGGCCAATGAGGAAGAAAGTTCGACCCTTGTGATCCCTCAGCTTTATTCTGAATATGACATATATGGGATGGAATAACTCGTTGATCAGTTTAGTGCCACATTTCCTGGCCACTCCTCCCCGCAGGGGTGGCCTTTTACTTTCTGCACCTCCCAACATGTACACAAAACTTAGCAGTGGTCTTGGTCTGCACAGGAGTAAGTATAAGCAGGAGCCTTTCTGCACACACCAACCCTTGGTAGAAACTCCAACATCAAGCACTATCGCTGCTAGAAGCAGACTCTGCAAAAATCTGCTGTTCACCAAGTGCAGTTACCTAGAAGAGACTGAGCTGAAAAGTAAAATCACTGAACAGAATTAGTTCTATTCTAGCTCAAACCAGGACACCTACTCAGTTTTTCTGCTCATTTATTAACACAGCAAAAATAGTATCTCTCCATTTATAATTGGTCACGTAGTGATGGCTCCTGAGCAAATGTAAAAGTGTCTATAACCTGGGGGGGGAGAAGGAAGACCTCTAGGCCGTGGTCCTAATTGATTTTACTATGGGCTCTTTCACCTTCTGCTACAAAATCGGCTTTCAGGTAACTACTGGCACATCTTGAAAATAAAACTACTTCACCGAAAAGGAAATTTTATCTTCAGATTCTTCACTTGTGATCATTTCTGGTATAAACAATCACATTAGAAGTCAGATAACGATATCAAAGGACTCACCAACTTCAAAGAGAGACTCTGTAAATACTTCTATAGAATTCACTTATTCAGTACTTTAATTTCAAAGTACTGTACAAATGCTTCGAACAAATGAGAACAACTTCATATGTGTGTGCAGAGTCTTCTGGCTAGCTTAAAGCAAACTGTCTACTTGACCTTTACTTCAAAGGAAAGTTAAGCAGCTGCACAGAGATGCTTCTCGCAGAAGATTTAAGCAAGGTACCAGCCACTATCTTCCAACGGCTAGCTTCATTCATTGTATAGCCTCAGTTCTTATACTGTTAAAGATAGAAGCACTAAGGTTACAGATCACAAATGCGCAGGTTAAAAAGCATGCTTCATCCCGATTAAGTCATCAGCTTTTACAGCCTACTTGGAGTAACTTACACCACCCAGCACAGGTGTAACTGCAGCAGAGTCTGGGTGCTGCGGCTGCCGCCCTGCCAGCCTGTGCTGCAGCAAGTTCTTGGTGGGCGGAGAGTAGTTTAAAACTAACTTGCATATGCTTATATAGTGAGGATTTGCAGGCTTATATCTATATTTTTATACATATTAATAGTTCTAGTGTTGCTGTCTGGATGCTTTAGCTGGATATCACTTGATATGCCTTTCAGAAAATGCCAGCTGATGCTGCTGGAATTCCAGGCAATAAAGGTAGGGACAGGGAAAGGGTGGGAAGCACCATATCTCTATAAGGACAGATTCAATTGAAAGAAAAACGATTAGTCCACACCAGCTCTTCATTGGTTATCTTTAATATTAGAAATGATGGGATACTCTACGAAAAACTAAATTCTTAGACAAGGTAGATGTGTATTTACCACAGAACTACGTGACATGATCAATATTTTAAAAGTTAATATTTAAAAGATGAAAGAGGCTATTTTTAGAGAACCACAGGTAATAAGACCAATTGAGCAAAATACTTAGCAGTTTATGCTTATGTTACAATTCGCTATATTTACTGTTTGGCAATCTAACCACTCTTCTTGGTGTTGCATAAAAGAAATAAATAAAAGGCAGGTAGCTCAATACTGGAACACCTCAAAGTCTGCACATTTTGCTCCAACCACTAAGAAATAAAAGAGAGATATTCTTCTCTTTCCATCCAGTATTTACAACTGTGATCTGCCCTTATACCATATATACAGGCATACACATACACACGATTAAGTAGAAGAGAATTCAATAAAATAGAAGAGTATTTTATAAAATATTGATTCTAAAAGTCAATGTATTCCTGTAATCCATGATTAAAAAATGGTATTGGAAAACCTTCATTGTCTCCCACTGTTGTAGAACACTGCATCAACAGATATTTAGTGAAGGGAGTTAAATCAGCCACAACAGCTTTTCTGCAAAAGCATCTGGGGATGGCAAGTAGCCATGAAAATGCCTGCTTTGCAAGTGAAATGTGGCATTCATGCACAGTGATAGCCAGTGTTTGCTTTTCACTCAATTTTCCCTTAAAAAAACAAATGTTCTAACTACTCAGTTAGAGGACAGAATCTCAAATATTCAGCCATATCTGTCAATCATATACCACCAATATAAAACATACAGCAAAAAAGTGAACCCTTTGCAAACAGACACTTGAGAATACAAATTATTCAGTGGATACTTAACTATGATACTTACAGAAACCATTTCACAAAAGATTGATGTGCATGGAAATGGAGGCTAAATTAATCAGGCAAAATTTTCACTGTTGCAGAACAATGCAATTTTAGAGCTCCAGCACCTTGCCAAAGAAAATTCACCTTTCCAAATTCAGGCTGTACTAAAAGACATCTTATAAAAGAAAGACTATAGACTATTGAAGACAATAGGTCAGACTGTTGAATACAATAGGCCAAATTTTATCTCCAGTGTCATCCTATTTGAGTTACACCTGAGATTAATTTACTCTGTTGTCTACGTAGGACAGCACTAGAATGGATGTATCAACCTTTTAAACCTGAAGTGTCACTTTCATGCCATACTCCCTCCCTAGTGCTGTGGCTTGCTTAAATCAAAAGTGATGGATTAAGTTTACTAGTCGTTCTTTTAAGCAGAAGACCTTGGTAGATCTTCTGTCTGCTTTCAGCAACGCAGAGTTGCATAAAAGGTTAAAATAGAGGATGCTTAAAACACGTGGTCAAAGATCAAAAGAAGTCATGAATTCTTCTTGCATCAGATAGATTCAGAATCTACCTGCTGAGGTCCTTGTACAATGGTACATGATGCCTTGAAAAGAGGTTAAAAGCTATTCTTCCACAATATGTTAGTATTACCTGTCATGTTGATATTAAGCAAGTAACACAGTATCCTTTATTGAATAGTATCTCTCATTACTGTTACTGCCATCTACTAAAATCCAAATAAGCTCAAAAATATATATATCTATGTATATATTAAACATATATTTATGTTCTTCTCTAGTGAAAAAGATGTTAGCATATGGATTCCATGGTGGTCATGAACCCTAGACACTATCAAAAGTTTCAAAACTGCAATGATATTTGATAAATCAAGGTGTAATTGTCTCTCTCCTATCTCCTCAACTGGAACAGATACAGTCTGGATCTGTAAAGAAATGTTATTACTTTTTCTTTTTAATTGAATACTTTAGGAAAACAAATGTTTTGCTTCACACTAAGATCTAGAGGATGTCTCAAAAGAATGTTAAGACTGTTTTATGACTGTTTCAAGGGGGGAAAAAAAAAGGCTGTTTATTTCTAAGCTATATAGTCTTCCTTAGTCTGGTCAAAATAAAATTAGTGTTAAAAATAAAATCACTTGCTCTCAGAAGTCTCTCAAAATGTTACTGACAGGCTCTATGTGAATTAAAGTCTGTAATCCAGAAAAATTATTAACAAATGCTTGGACTTTAGTAGAGTCTAAAAAGGGGGATTTTGGTGAGTATCAATGGAGTTTTAGCATGTGCTTATGCAAGTAAAGCAAGTAGAGGAAGTGGGCTTACACTTTAAGGACACTACAAGTGAAGTCACCCTTAAGCAAATTTGTTACTTGTTTCCCGATGCATAAAAATTACTCTTATGCCATCACTCTCTATTAATCCTCTCCCTAACATTCAGTAGTCATAGTCATTATGTCAAGTTTAATGTGTTGATTACAAGCATTACCATATAAGAAATTAGAAGAGTGGTAATGCTTACTCCAAAATTAAGAGAAAAAATCCATGGTTGTACTAGTAAGGATGCTATTATTATTATTAAGCTAAACTTAGCAGATTTATTGGCTTAAATCAAAACGTTGTGATAGAGCAAAGTTAAAGAATGAGATGAGGAAAAACGTCTCTGTGGAGACCATTGCAGACATGTTTTTTGCTGGAGGACTGGACCAAGACTGGAGGAGTTCTAAAGTGGTCTGCTTCACACAGTGGCTGAGTTTCAGCCAAGCATTTTTCCATGTGTTTTTTTCCACAAAAACCAGGCTTCAGCTGCATCTTGTGAAGGCTTCTTAAAAGTGCAAACTTAAGTTTTAATACAAGTAAACAACTAAATAAAA
Source organism: Coracias cyanogaster (assembly GCA_033124195.1). Lineage (NCBI taxonomy): Eukaryota > Metazoa > Chordata > Aves > Coraciiformes > Coraciidae > Coracias > Coracias cyanogaster. Next base: position 148,078 of record JAVSBS010019909.1, read on the forward strand.
TGCTCATTTCAGTGATTCCAAGGTCACAAAAAGCTCCTATTTGAGAATGCTGCTGTAAAAGGACTGCACTGATGTACTCCACAGCACTATGGGCTGTGTTTTGGAAATCATGATTATTGAGCTTCTAAACAGGTGTATTAAAAACAAACCCTTTGACATTTTCCACACTTTACATTAAAGTCTGTCCTATATCCACTGTTGTCTTTCTTTCCAAATACATGAAGGATAAAACCTCCTGCATCCCTCTCAGCAGTCCCTGTGTCATGGATACCTGTAAATCTGTATGCCTTGTTATATCAGCTACAGGCTAAAATGGTGCTCATCGGGTGAGTCAGTATCAAGAGCCCCACAGAACCACCGTGTCTCACAACAGCCTTTTGTACTATTGAAAGCATCCGTTTTTTGTTCACTGAAATATAGTTTTGTTTGGCAATTTTAAGTGCTAATTGCTAGCTTGTAGTCCTCTTTACAAATAAACAATCAAGATTAATTACTTCTACTACTAGCTCTGTGGAGAAGAACCTAGGCATCCTGGTGAACGATAAGTTCACCACGAGTCAGCAATGTGGCCAGTAGTGTCCTAGGGTGCATTAAGAGTGTGACCAGCAGGTTGAGGGAGGTTCTCCTTCCCCTGTACTCTGCCCTAGTGAGGCCACATCTGGAGTACTGTGTCCAGATGTGGGCTCCCCAGTTCAAGAGAGATAAGGAACTACTGGGGAGAGTCCAGTGGAGGGGTACGAAGATGGTTAAGGGACTGGAGCATCTCTATTATAAGGAAAGGCTAAGAGACCTGGGGCTGTTTACCCTGGAGAAGAGAAAACAGAGTGGATCTTATCAGTGCTGAACAATATCTAAAGGGCAGGTGTCAAGAGGATGGGACCAAGCCCTTTTCAGTGGTGCCCAAACTTGAACACAAGAGGTTCCATCTGAACATAGGAAAAATTTATTTTCTGTGAGGGTGCCAGAGCCCTGGAACAGGCTGCCCAGAGAGATTGTAGAGTCTCCTTCTCTGGAGAGATTCCAAATCCACCTGGACATGATCCTGTGCAACCTGTGCTAAATGAACCTGCCTTAGCAGGGAGAGAACTAGATGATCTCCAGAGTTTCCTTCAACCCTCTACCATTCTGTGACTCTGTGATCTTTTTACATACCTTCTACCTTTTTGTCAGCTCAGCATAACTAAGAACATTTTATAGTATAATGTCAGAAAGCTCTATCTGCAATCTGGATAGCTATGCATTGTCTTAATATCCCATTAACAATTTTGTTTTATGACTTGTCAGTCAGCCAGCTTTTAATCTACTGATTGTGTGTCAGGTTGATTTGGAATCAATCAGCTTCCTTAAACAAAATACACTGTAGCACAAGGTCAATTGCTCGTATAAATATAAGACTAATACATCAATATTACTTTTGTCAAGCAGGATAACCACCTAAAAAAACAGCATCAAGGTGGTTTGACAGACTATATTTTTCATAAATCCTTGATGGTTGGTATTCATAACGATAACCTCCTTAGTGTCCAATTTAGCATTCAATACTATTTTCTTTTGTATTGCTAGGAAAGGATCATAAGTACCTAGATTATGAAGATTATCTTTAGGAAATACTGGTTACCACCTTACTGTATATTATGAGCCTGCATAATAGAGCACATCTCTCTTAAGTATTGACTACTAAACACCCTTTGGAAGTAATTTTAAAGTTTGAAGTGTTTCCTCATCCTACGATTACATAGCCTTATTTTTGTCCAAATAAAGGAAAATTATTTTTCAGAAACTTCTGACTTTTGACATGATTTTTAGAGATTTCTTATTTTTGATATAATAATAGACAATACTGGGTTTTTTTCTACAGTTCTTGGAGACCAATCTTAACCAGGTATTTCACAGTATGAAAATTTTTTGAACAAGCAGACATCCAAACATCTCAGTTACCTTTTGTGAAGAAAGACAGGGAAGTGTACACACATTGTGTTATTTTGTATTATTTCAGCTTTCAGAACTCAGTGATAGATCACTGAAAAATAGATGCCAAAGCTATTTTTATTTTTCATCCAATTTCTCCAGCCTGAAGTGTGCTTAGATTGCAAGTCTTTTGGGGCGTGAATCATATTTTCAGTGTTGTGCATGCTCAATGCTGTTGTGTATATGGGGTATGACTATTGGTAACACCCAATATTCTGAACATTTAAGTAAATTAATTTATCAATAACCACTGGTTTTTGCCAAGTTTTTTAAGATGGCATATATTGATAAGGACTCTTAAAATTATGTTTCAAGTTCAATACATACTTTTAAAAATATAAAGACATTTTCACAGCTTTGGTAATAACTATTATTATGGTATTAATACTATATTAATTTCTGAAAACATAAAGATAAGACTTAGGAACCATTATTTGTAGGAATATTGCCAAAGAGTTTTATGAGATAGTGTGGACACTACACTTGTCTTGTATCAGTCAGGTCTACCACAGTAAGGCCAGATTTATAGAGCTCATCACCAGAATCATCTGTCTTCTACTTTATATTGCAAACAGTTCCTGTGCTTAAGTTTTCAACTTTTGAAAGAGCACTCACATACAGCATCCTTTGGTGTACTTTTAAAGACTAGTCTAGTATGATTCACTTTTTGGCAAGAAAACTACAGTTTAATTCCTTTGAATCCTTTAATTCACCATCTAATTCTATAGTCCAAATAGATGCTGTTGCTGAGCAACAACATACCTTAAGCTGCAGAAAGATATTGTAAGATATAGTTTCCTGCAAATCTTCTTTTATTGAAATAACCTAAGATGTTTATTATAAGCCTTATTTTTAAAAGTTAATGGGTTTTGCGGACACTGGGCATAATGTGTGCTATAAAACTAAGCCTAGATTTGCATACACAATAGTGTAATAAAATTTGGACCTGCTAGTCCATAGTGATTTTCTAGGGATAATAATTTCAGCATTAACAATTTTAACTGCATAGAAAAAATTACACAGTACCAAACAATGCCTCCAAAGTATTCATAGAGCAGGTGTAATGAGGTTCATTTAGAGGAAAAATGTCAGTGATTCCTTTTTCCCTTTTCTCAGAAAAGCAGCTGCGCTTTAGCAAACAAGTGCACTTTCTTAGTATAAAATTATTTTTAAAAATTAAACAGGGGAGCACAATGAAAAGAGGAAAATTTTGAGAAGAAAAAAAAAGGATGGCATGAAAAATCTTTGATATAATGCCCCTCAGATCATTATTCTTTCTAGGTATTGATATGGGTGAAGTTAGTGATGAGAAGGCAAGTGACAAGAGTAATAGAAGCATTATGATAAGCTTAAAGGAAAGACATTCACCCTTAGGAAATTTTGCTTCAACTTGTTATTGCTCAAGCTTGTGAATATCATGTCAATAACTTAAACAAATGGCAAAACCCAACAAGATCTCTGCAACTTCATCTACAAGCTGAAGTAAAGCCACACGAGGTCCTTGGCCTGGTCACATAATTAATGAGAGAACAGATTAGCTAGGGCTACCTTCTTTCTCACTGCAGTGCAGCAAATAAGTGAATATGTGTACTATAGAGCAGTATAAGTGTTTCAAAGTATATACTAAAAAAACCCCACCAAATAAACAAACCCCTATGCCCCTGAAAAACCCCAAAGACATAAGATTTTCCATAGTATTCACTGCTTAATTTTTGCACTGCAAAAATTAACCTCCTTCTGGACTTGGTCAAAGATTGAAAAATACCAGATCCCTATAAATGCAATGAATATTGTCAGCATGGCAATCCTCAGTATCCAATCTCTTAATTCTTCAGATGATATAAACACAACAAGAATAACACAGAATAATAATAAAGTGCAGAAGTGGTAGTTTAATATAATAATTTCCTGAATTTTCTCTCAAAATTAAATTTTTTTTCATACATCAACAGCAAAGTGATAAATGTAAGAAAAGAATGATGTATAACCTTCTGTAATGCAAGTGTATCGGCAAATATCTTTAAAAGGCTGTTTCCTACTATCTGGTCTTTTGCACAGAAAGCACTGCTATTTCAAAGCCATTTGGCATGCTTTTATTATGTAAATTAGATGAGGTTGATAATTGTCAGCAACATGTAATACCAGATTACAACATCCATATTGTCTTGTATTATATTAAAACACAATGCACTTTCTAGTCATGTGTATTGCCCCAAGAAGCATGCCAGCCATTCATTAAATTACAGATTGCAATCTTTGGGGAGAGACCGTAGCTTTATTAAGGACAAGATTTAGTGAAACAGTGTAATTTACATATCAAACTCATCGTCATTATACCACATAATGTAAATCTCTTTTAGGACTACTTGATGGTTCCACAATTAAAAGCTTGTTAGTCACATCATTCCCCTCCTGATTTTAATCATAACTCACATGGTGCAGTACAACCTGCCTTAGACATTTTACAAGGCTGGGGAGTACAAAGCTCGGGGGAGGAAGAAGAAGAAGAAAGGTTGACATTGCCTGTCAGGAAACAAACCCCAACGTAATCAGCATAGCACTGATCATGCTGCGCTGGACAGACAAAAGCGTTATGAAACAGAAATAGTACACATCTATTCTCTCACCCACACATCTCCCCTCAACTAAAATGGTAGGGATAATAGTATCTCGTGTTTTCATGTTTTTGCAGCTACTGACTTAGATGTGCAGGAGGTATGATGTGCAGATATTTGTGTTTGTTCACACACCAGTAACACCCCCCACACACAAACTCAGTGTGTCCACCACATCTGGCAAAATCATAAAAAGGTGTACCAGGCAGACATAGAGAAACATAGGCTAAATAAAACAGTTTCCTTATAGCACAGCATGCATCTGGAATCATCTGGGTTTGTAGAGATTTACATTACCCAAGACAGTCTTTGTGTATTACCAGGTAGTCCCTGCTACAGGGAACAATTCTCATCCCAAATCATATCAGAAGTGTGAAAGAATCCCATTAATATCAGCTCTGTATTTCTGCCTCTGGATTGCTTCAATTAAGTCAATTACTTTAGGCCTAACCTATAATCAGATGGTAGGATTTGTCCTTTGAAAGAAATGTTATCAGGAGGAAGTGCACACCCCTTAGAGCAGACTGAGATTGCAGGATATGTCAGATAACAGGGTAAGCATGAGTCATTTTTTTTTCTTCTCTTCTTATCCCTTCATTTTGACACTCTATTAAATCCTGCTGGCAGTCCCTCTGCAACATTTTCCAAATCCACTCATTCTGCTTTCTTCCCAAAGAAAAAGAGAAAATTTGACCTTGACCTTGATTTCTGAAAGTCTGCCTTCCAAATATAAAACTGATAAACTGTACCTAGTGTGTCACTTTGTCCATGTGGCCAGCCTGAAGACATCATTAAATCTCTTTTGAACAGTTTAGCAACACCAGACTGAGAAGGTTTCATTTTCAAAGTCGGGCTACTGTATTCCCTACCTTGGAGAAAACCCAGGTCCACCTTCCACTCACAGGGAAACAACTAGATGAATCAGCTTCTAGCAGAACAAAAACAACAATAAATTTTATATATATATATATGTGTGTGTGTGTATGAAACCATACAGAACAGTGCATACCACTTTTCCACAATAAACATATTGTTGTCACAGTCATTGTCCAGTGGGGGTGAAACATTCAGCACCCAGGTGGTGTGGCTTCAGGTATTGCAAAATTCGATTTTGAGTTGTCTTAAATCACAGCAGTAACCTATTCCTTCCTCTTCATCCTGCTAGGTCCCTCTACATTGAGGTCAACCATAACCATCCTATAGTGCCATCAGATGCCCCATTCTTCCACTGCCGGGAGAAAATAAACTTCCTTTCGCTCTCTGCCTCCCACCCTGCTACAGCAATTGTCCACCTAAGTTTTCTTACATCTGTCAGGTTGTGATTTCTCAGTGGGGTCCCATAGCAAAGAGTCCCATAGAAATACACAAAATCTTTCACGCTGTGTATTGCTTGCTTAAAACTTAATGCTTTAGAGCAAACTTTTGGCTGCCAATAGTTCACTTGCTCTGAGAAGCAGTCTCTGTTACTTGTTCCAAGTTTGCTGTGACAGTCATTCTTTTAAAGACCTTCACCACCTTTTTGCAGAATAAAGAATCCTGAGCTTTGTAACCTCTGCTTTTAAGAAATCCAGTTGCTGTTCTGTGATATGAATTTCTCTTTTCCCTACTTTCCTCTATCTGCTATATCCTTTTGAGGAGGATGTCAGAAATGGTACCGTTTCAAGATGCAGAACACCACAGTTACACTGGCAGAATAATTACATTTTGTTCCCGGTTTCTTCTCCGGAAAATCCATCATTTGTTTCGTCTTTTGACTTGTCAAACTGAGTAAATGTTTTTAGAGGATTTTCCTGGTCACTTCAAGCTCTATTTCCTGAGAAAAAAGAGCCTCTTTAGGGTCCATATTTATGTGTGAAGAATTGGTATTATTCCACCCCGCCACATACATGGCCTTACATTGCCTTTGGTTGATAGAGCAGCAGGTGATTCAGGAGTCTGAGCCTTGTCTGCAAGGTTGTGCAGTCAGTTTTAGTACTGTACTGTTACTGGTTGATGTTATTAACATCACAGAATTTAGCAACTTTGTCCACTCACCTAATTGTCATGACTATGAATCCATTCAGTACTACAAATTCCTGTATATGCCCTAATAGGCACTTCCTAAATGTATCTGACAAACTTATTGGTAAAGATCATGTAATTAATTCAGCCTGCATTTAAAGTTGAAAACAGATAAATTCAGATGAGAAATTAGTTGGAATTTAAAGTAAAAAGCCAATTAAACAAAATTGTGGGGAATTTACCATCAAATAACTTACTAAAGCTACTCTTTCTATTACTAACAATTTTAAAATTAAGAGTGGAAAGTGATTTGGGGGGAGATATTTTTCTTAAGTGCTATATTCTGTTTCAGATAATGATAAATTCTAGACCCTGCATTATTCCAGAAGTCAGACCATAGATTTTTGGCCTAAAGCCTGTGATTTTATGCCTACAAAGACAGCTTTCATGACATATGTCAAGGCGTTATTAACTCCAGAGCCTGCAGATAGTAATGTAAAAATTCTGTGGAAATATATAGTTTAATGACTTACTGTAGCATACAATAAGAAAACCACAACCAATAGTGGAAATGCATCATAGATTCTTGCAAGAAAAACTTTGAGACTGTAAAACATTCTGGTGATTCTTTTCCTCCAGAGGTCTATGTTGCCTCAACAAGGGGCAGCCAGCAGGTTAATGTTTATGTGCTCCATGACTAGGCATAGTTACTGAAGGGGGGTAAGACCCTCCACCAGGCAAAGACAGCAGGCACTTGTGCAGCTGCCAGCCCCTCTTTCCTCCCCAGGGTTGAGCCTGCCTCTGCCAGAAAGATGCAGGCTTGAAGGCCACAGCTTATACTCCTGAAGCTCCTGCTGGGCATGGGACAAGTCCCAGGCAGGACATAGGACCAACCCTGCTTTTGAACTGGTCTTTCAACTTCTATATCAGAGCATGTACTTCAACCTTCCTTACATTTGATCAGGTGTGTTAGCAGTTATTTTCATTTACTTCACAGTCAATCATAAATTTTAATAAGAAATTTGATTAATACTGATTTAGTCTGTTGCTCCACAAGCCAATAGAAACTCATTTTTCCTTTCCTTTTCTTATTTTAAAAAGTTGCAAATGTAAAATGCCAGGTAACTGAAAAGGGATTAGGGAGAGGAATCTCATTGCAAGTAAGACACAAGATCCTCTGAGCTCAAAGAATTTATAAAATAGCCCAAACAGAAAAAGAATCTGATGTTTCTGTGTTTTCAGAGGGGAAAAAAAAGGAATTTAGGTATATGATTAAAAGATTTTTTTTTCCTCCTAAGTGTCTTGTGCTTCTGCCTCTGAATATGTATATTTCAAGAGAATAATTTAACTCTACTTCATACTGGCAGTAGGATTTATTTGATACTCAGATCTGGACCTTTTTAAAAGTCTAAAATAAAAAGGTAAACAAAATAAGCTAATAAATTGGCAAGAAATATGTGAAAGACCCACATGTGCACATACACCCCCTGGCCAAAAAAATTCCTCTATAAAAGGAGCATCCTCCTGAGGGCCCTATCTCCTTGTCTTATCTGGCACCCTGTCCTTCCTTTTTGCTCATTCACTATCAGGGTCTGTATTTATTATCTGTTGCTGCCTAGCTTATATTGCAAGCTCCTTAGGGCAAGGACCTCATCTTCTTACATGTCCGTAATGTACCATGAACACCTCTAGCACTAAACAAATAATAAGCTCTGCAGACTCAATTTGGTATCCATTTCAACATGTGGTGAAGGCTCACCATGTTTTCAGAGTATAAGGTCCATTTCTTTCTCTTAATGGCTGATGCTGGACAAGGATAAATATAAATCCATATTTTTCTGGCTTCTGCTGGAACAAACTTTCTCATTACAATTCCTGCTGACAGTGACCCTAGGCCAGTCTAGTCAAATCCAAGTCTTGGCAGTTAACGTTTTCTTGCAGTCAAAATTCACTGCACAGATTTCTTTAGATAGCCCTCTTGGTTCTTTATAGTCATCTGCTACTAACACAGTTTTAAATTTGAATAACCAGAAGATCTCCTTCCAGAAATCTCTGGTAGTCCATAAAGAATCTAGAAAGGACCGTTCAAATGAGAAAATAAAACTTGTCAGTTTTAGTCACTCTGTTTTCTAGCAGTCATTTCCTTATTGAGAGAAGAAAAAAACATTAAAAAATCAGCTCTCCTGACCACTTAGGAAATGTTTTCTTTGTTAAGCAGCAATTTTCCTGCTTCCAGGAAACTTTTAGAAATAAGTTAAATTGCTGGAAAATGGCATTGACCTATTTATCTTACTTGGAAAACTGCCAACAGACATTTCGGTTGTTCTGATCAACATATTCTCTTATCATTTCTGCAAAACCATAGTATCAAGCACACTGAGATACCTTGAGATCTTCAAGTAAAACAAAAGACTGCTGTAACCTTCCATGAGAATATCTTGACCCTCTTGACATTTGGGGGCGAGACAAATCAGTGGCAGGAAGAGAGAGAGAGAGAACTTCACTTTCTCCAGCTTTTTAACAGAATGTGATGTGGCAGCCCTTTCAAGCTCCTCACAAAAGAACCTGCGCTGTCTGAGTTGTTATGATGATGCACATAGGATGCTTTTGCCCACAAGGTCCAGGCTTACACTGGTCACTGTCATAGCCAACAGATGAAGATAGGACAATGTAAGGAGTTGAAGACTTAGTGAAAATCTCTGTTCCAGTCTGCTCCCCATTGTGCGTGCTGGGTGAAATGTTGCAAACTTCCCTCAAACAATATTCACCGTGAATGCATTGGATTTCTGAATTATCAAAATAATGAACCCAACATTTATCCTCTTTGCCCTGTCTTTAAAACCTGACAAAGTAGGTTTTCAGAAAAAAATCAGTCCATGGCCTTTTGCTAAGTGTTATTACTGTTTCCTTGATATTCTTCTAACCAAGAGCAGGTGTGTTTGGGCACGTACCCCTCCACACAGTGACCTGGAGGAAGCTGTTACTAAGTAGAGCGCAAAAGCTTCAAGCATGTGCTGGAAAATCCTTGCCTGTTAAGAATGCGGCCTTGCTCCTTCACACAGGTGAGCTGTCATTGCAATTTTCCTCTAACAGTTTCCACAAAGTGTCATCATTACACAACACCAGGCCTTCTTGCTGATAGCTGAGGTGATGCTACTTGCTGGTATTTAAGAAATGTCACAAAGAACCATAACTGGGTAACATGGCGTTAATAGACTCTGTAACAGATTATTTTGTTGTTATATGCTTATGGATTTTGAAAGGTAGGATTATACCAAAAGCCTCTACTGTGCAATCAGTAAGGTGAAAAGCATATACGTTACACAGAATGGCAGGCTTTAATGAACACGCTACTGTCTGTCACTGCTGAGGCACAGGGAAGTAGAAGACTTTTTTTAACCCACAGATCTCCTGAGGAAAGAGTGCTCAATAAGTTACTAAGATGCAGCAATTTATTATTTTGGAAACTACTTCATAAAATGGCAAGATTAAATTATTTGGTCAATGTTGCTAAGTTAGCTTGTGTTGTGAGTGCACTGATCACATAAAAGCACTCAGCGACCTGCTTATCGCATTGCTTGCCACTTCATACACGTCAGCTGTTGTCACCAGCACATTTTTTTCCTTTTGCTTTAAGAACACTAATTAATACATTGCTATAATGAATCAACAGCAGTCAACATGTAAATATTGGTTGAAAAATTTAGGAAACAGACTGATAAAGGTTTGGTAATGACATTCTAATGTTTTGCTTAATCGTTATAGGGTAGCATACAGCAACCATACCGGACTCAGTGAATAGTCAGTTGAGTTCAACATCCTTTTTTTCTGAAAACATTTGAAATAGAAAATATTGTTTCCAGATGCTCAAGGATCATATCCTATCTCTTAGTGCTAAAATGGTAGGCAAAGACTATATGTAGCTGAAGGAGAGGGAGATGTATCCTGGCAGGCTCACACCAGTATTGTGATAATCCTCATTCAATCTCTTAACTTGCCAAGCACTGCTCGTATGGCCTCAGCAGAGCTATGACCAATCCACAGAAGTTCACTATCTTGTAAAAAAGGAAAAGCATAGAGCTTCTACAGAGAAAATCTTCTCACCTACTGACCCTATTACAACCTGTGACTGATTTTCTCAGTAAAGTACAACATTTAGAACTGTTCAGGCCTTGGATTACCCTCCCTCAGTAATTCCTAATGGAATAACAAATAAATTACATATAAATATATACAGACTTACTTATGTTTAGGCCGCTTCAGAATGCATTCAGGAGTTTGAAAAAAAAAAAGTCCACAATTTTCTGCAACCTTTAATTCAAATTATATTAACTAAAATCATTAAAAGCTTGTTGGTTTTCCATAAAGAAAATAATAAAGAATTATCTTTGTTCCTTTCCATCTCCCTCTCTCTCTCCCCGCCTTAAACAAAAAAAAAAAAAAACCAAAAGGAGAAAAAGACCACTTCTAATATCTGTGAAGATTTTCAGGCCTCATGGCATCTTGACCCCCTGCCATTGGAGGACACCTTGGGAAGTCACTGGATCCTCCCTGAAGCTGGAACCATTTTATGGCACTCTAAAGAGACATTGGCACACATCTACCAAGAAATAAAGACAAGAATGGCTAGGCAGAAAAAGTGGGGAGTTTACATCTCCAATTACCCAACGTTTCAAGAAAGCAGCATTTGAAGAATGGATTAAATTGACCTGCTCCTGCCTCTTTTACCAATCACCAAAACCATGTCATATTCTTGTTTTATGCAACTGAATAACTTGAGTCTGCATCAGTGCCTTTTACTGCTTTCCTATCCCAGCAGTACGGTTGCTACAGAGCATACAGGTAATATCTGCTGTGTGTTCAGATATGAGAACGTGAAGCTATTATTACACATCATATTGGGTGCAAGCTAGGCAAGAGGCCCTTCTAGTTCAGGCTTCTTCAATAACCAATTACCCATTTATCTGTGCAAACATTTTGTGAGCAGCCTACCACTGAGCATAAAGGTCCTGTACTTAAACAGACCATCTTAAAATGGAAAGTGACATGTAGGACACATATTTACAATTCCATACAATTTACTACAATATTTAAGAATTTCAAACAGAGTAACCTGTTTTTAAGAAGAAAAAAAATAATAATCTTCTCTCAAATGAGGTTTTGTTCTAATATCACAATTACTAGATATGCAAAAACTATTATGAAATATGAAATGCTCAAGGCAGAAATTAAATTTTTTTCTTAAAATAAGTTCTTGAAATATAAAGTTATTATATAATCAGACGTTTATACATCAAAGATCAAGCTGTAACTACTATCTTTTCTGATACTTCTCTCTTTGTTACTATACTGCATGAAAAAATCATTTAGACCAACATATGCATAGACACATACATATATGTATCCAAACATAATTTTACTGTGCTGGATGACTTGCAGAAAATACAATAACATTCTAGCCTGATCTATATGTAGTTCCAAAGCATTGGGAGATCTCAGTCAGAGTAATTTTCCCATATCTTCCTTTCTTTCCTTGCATAATCAAAAATACCTTCCTGTTCAGTCAGGAGACTGTAAATATACAAGCATCCCTACACTGCTAGAAGCATTGATTATTTTTTTTCCCTTTAATATAAGTAAAGTGAAAGATTAAGCCTGGAATAAGAGTTATAGATTTCTTAGACCTTACCTTAGAATCAAAGTCTGCATTTTAGTGCCTCCAACTCCCATACTGTTGTAAAATTGAAACTTTGTCTCTTTTTGTTGATTTTAGTTTATTATGCCATATTTATACTGCACTTACCACAGCCTTCAGAGCCTCTGCTTGTTGTTTACATGGACTAGAATGGAAATTGCACACCCTACAGAATCACTTTTACTTCAAGCATAATTTGACTTTTCAGGTGGAAGTTTCTTTTCTCTGAAGGAATAGAAACTTACCTCAGTTATGGACAAGACAGTGCACAGGAAACTCCCAGTGTTACTGTTCTTCCTCCTTACTCCTCGCTGGTGCATATTGCTAACTCTTTTAGTGTTCAAGTATTCGAAAAAATAACAATTTTTAAAAAATCTTCATTGGATTAGATTTCATTTTTTTCTTTTTTTTTGCCTTTATAGTGAAAAACATGGTTTCCTCCTAGCATAATACTAAGTGAACTTATTGGTTTATCAATGAAATGACCTTCACCTCTTCTTTCTCTGTGGCTTATTATAGTTGATTATTTTTCTTCTTTTGAGCTATACCTTAATCCCATAATGAAATACTGAGGCTGTTTGTGGCTTTTGATGCTTGGGCTAAATGGAGAAACGTGCTTTATGGATCTTTGTGTACTAAACACCTAATGCATAGATGCTTCTGACTGTGGAACCAGACTCAGGAAGTCAGTGCTCCTCTCCAGTCCCACATGTTGGCAAAGAGTTTGGTTTCACAGCTGCACATACACAGAAAGAGGGGTGTTTTTTTAGGGGGGGTGAAGGGGGGGAGATATACTAATAGGACTTCATAGGGAGTATCAGTTTAAATCCTTTAAAAGACTATAAATGTTGATCCTCTTTCTCTGAAACACTCAGATATGACAAGTCACATATAAGAGGTGGGCAATTTCACTTGTGTGTTTAGATCACAACAGGTGATTTATCATAGTAAAGAAACCAAGGAACATCTGAAGTATTCAGA
>JAVSBS010019909.1:161347-215680 GCA_033124195.1 Coracias cyanogaster
TGGGTAGGATATTAAGGAGCTTCTCTGCATCTGAGAGATGGCAATTTGGTATAAAGCAATGATAAAACAGACAGAAGCCAAACTTTACTGCCTCAGTGCCAAACAACTTCAATATTCAGAATTTAACAATACAGGTGGGTTTAACCAAAATCAAAGCAACCCAAACATTTGAGACTTCATACCCAGATTGCCTGATTTTTAAGAGTAGTTGACTTTATGCTTAAGAGACCATGACTAGCCACAGAAGCTACATTTTCAGTTAATGCATAATATATGCTACAGGAATCCAGAAAGCTATTCTGAGTTTAAGAAAATCCAACAAGCATCCAACTTCCCACACAAATAGAAAAAAAGCAAAGAGAGAGGATGTATGAATAATTAAAAAGAAAATGCTTATGGGCTAAGCAGTTATATTATTTTTTATAATAAAGCTGAAATTTCTAATCATATTAAGATGATCTAAATATGCATAAAACATCTCCATTGCATTACCAATTTATTTCTAACTACTTCTGCTTCCTTTTTTCAGCCCAAATTGCTCAAACACATTAAGTTATGGCTTTCTTCATTACTTGTAAAGAAAGAAATCAATAAAATGATAGCTAAAAAGGCAAACTATCCAGCCAGCTATATAAAGCACTACCTCATTTCAGTGATTATTTAAGATGTGGCATAGAAAATTTGGCTCATGAATGTTTTGGTGTATTATTTACATGGAGACAGGTTTCTTCTCTAAAAAACTCAAGCGTTGGTAATTAAGCACAGAATCCTGGAGGAGTTAAGGCACTCAAAAGTATTGAACAAAAAGTACGTATTGAATAACACAGACTTAAAACTAAAATAGAATCAAACTCTTCTACTTTGGAACCCCTAGCCTCCTAATGAATGTTTTGATGTGTTGATTCTCAACCCTACAATGCAAAGCTCTCTTGTGAGGTTTCACAGTGATAACTAAAATATTATGACAGGATGAGAAGAAATTAATGTATGTGTAGACATTTTCATAGCAAGTATACTGCCTCGAAGAACCTTCCAAGGCAAACCTAGCTCATCTTTTAGTGTGGTTACATACCTACATCATTCCTTGAAGCTGTAGACCAAATGGGAAAACACCTGGGACATTTGCTTCTCACCTTGAGTTAATTCACAGGAAATAAATATAATCCACAGGTTTCTACAGCCCTGACAGAGGATTTCATAAAACGTATCATCATGTGAAAACGTAAACTCACAAATTCACTTAAAGGCAGAGCGAATAGTTGCAATTCCAAAATAAATTGTTACCATTTTTCTCCCGAGTGTAATACATGCTTACAAATATCCTACTCTGTGTTGACCAGAGAAACAGCACTTTCCTGAACATCACCAGCATAACACATAGGAAATATGACATTCACTGGCAAAAAATATTTGCATTTTACTGATTTTTTTGTGTGCTTCCTATTTAAGTTTATCTGGCTTGTCTTTACCTAGAGATTAATACAACTATAAAATTGATACTGATGTGGGGTAAGTGGCTTCTTATTCAAAAGCTTAAGGCAGAACCATTATCCTAGCATAGGATTTGTCTATGTACTCAGCACAAGATAAATTTTTAACAGATAACTGATTACAATATAACTGGGAAAGAGATTATAAAAAGAAATTAAACAAAATAAAAAGGATTAATTATGGTCTCGATCCTTCAGTTAGTTCCATATTATAGCAGTGCAATTTGCCTTAGAGTTCATTTACACAGCAGCAGAGAACCATTCCTCCATTAATTAATCCAGCAGAATTTTCCTGAAAAGTTCTATGAGCACAAATTCTAGACCACTGATCCTGTCATTTTTAACTTTTAAAATATATTATAAAAACTAATGTGCTTTAAAATTCTCAGACTACATGAAACCAAATTAACTTAAAGACAACCCCTAAAATGGAACTTGACTTGGACTTGACAGTTGGAGTTCTGGGAGGACCGATTTTATAAAATGAAGGTAATCTTGTAAAATGAAGCAAAAGGAACATTATTAGAGTGCAAAGATAAATTTCCAAAATATAAACCAATGAGCTAAAAATCTGCCACTTTTAATTTTGTAAGTAGGTGAAAATTTTTCCCGAGAATGAATTGTGCATTTCTCACCATCCTCCCCCACCTCCACCATCTCTGTGAAATGATAATTGCTGTTTCGGAACAAAATGGAGAACAGAAAAAATAAACCTTCAGAACAATAATTATGCTACGGGAAGAAACACTCAGAGAAGTAAGGTGACAAAATACTGGACTAGGAATGATAATAACAGAGTGCATTTCCCAGATTTAAAACCATTCATCTATGTGTCTGTAGCACATCAGGTCACTTCTGGGGCTTTTTCATACTCTCTTTTAGACACCAATTTGAGAAATATTGTCCAAGGAACAACTTTTTAAATACACAAATGTAGCTCGAAAATAAGAAAGAAAAAGAAAAGATATCTCACAACTGAGAAAAAAGGAAAATAATCAGTTAAAATTCTCCAGAATGCCTGTTAACATTAGATTAAAGGAGGATCCTAAAAAGAACTTACATACTAGCCTATTTCAGCTTTCAAACTACTAGGACCAAAATATGGTATCTGGACTTTAGTTTCTACCAGTCCAGACACCCTCATCCTGGATGATGATCAGCAATCAAATGGAAGAGTAGCTCCATCTATGAAAAAATAATTCCCTCCAAGTATTGTACAATGTCTGCTGTTCATTGCTTCTCTTGGGTTTTAGATGAGAAGGTTTCAGTTTTTTTGTTTTGTTTAGGTTTGGGGTTTTTTTTTTATTTTAAGAAGAACAACCTTAATAGAGATAGTTAATTAAGGGGTTATCGCTGTCAAATTTTGCCTGTGCACATGATGCTCATATAGATCTTGCAGAATATCTCCTTTATAGAGATAACTATTGTTTTCACTATCTTCCTGTCTTCTGTAGATGCTGCCCTTGGCTTCCTAACATTGGGAAGCAGCTGTGTGTAACATGCTGGCACATTTCCCAGGCATGAATGCTGTGTGAAAGGCTTAGGAACAGAGGTCAATGAAGTGCTTCAGCTCCCTGGTGCCAGATTTCAGCTTCCATAGTAGGAGTAAGCAAAGATCCCTGAGCTAGAAAACAGAAAGACTAAGAGACAAATGCTGTCAAAGGAGACATTTTCACAAATTTGTCTTTTTCATTCCATCCCACATCTTTCTATGCTGGCTCGTTTTGAAAAAAAGTTGCTCCCAAGTGGCTGCAACCATCAGATGACTTCCCAGCTTCAGAGTGGGGAAAAGCTCTGTTTCAGCAGTTCAGGATCTGCTGAAAAACTGATGTGAAGAATAGAGTGGCAGCAGCACACATCAGTGTCCTGGGGCTGTGAGGAATGGTGACCTAAAATCTGACATTAACGTTGAGATGTAGCAAAAACCCACACAATGGAAGTTTTCATATCCTTGAAATAGTAACATCCTCAATCTCTACTCTTTCAACAGAAGAAATGAGGGAGATAATTTGAACCAGATTTCTGGTCACAATCAAAATACTACAGAGAAGATATAATAAGAAAGGAACTTAATAAAAGACGGTTTGCAGCTTGCAAAGGATAATATAGGTTGAGCTTGCTTGCCCCAGCATCAGAAATTCATTAGAGTGGTGAGACTGAAGAATAAACTGAAGAAAATTGCCGTTGTTTTTTCTTTCTTTCTTTTTTTTTTTTTTTTTGCTGGTGTTATTTATGACAACTGACTCAATTCACACTCCTTGCAAAATTTTACCTCATCTCATGTCTACAGGTGCTATGTACCAAAATCTGTTAACTGTGTAATTGCCTAGCTGGCTTTAAAGCAGTTTCCAAGTAAGAAGTTGCAGCTAGTTTTTAGAGTTGTCCTTTCCTATTATTTATACCTTTAACCAACTACTTGTAAAAAGACCAGTTATTCCCTAAACAATGACTAAATATAGGGGAAAATATTGTGCAGGACCAACACCTTATTGTTGAAGAATTGAAGAGCACCCAGAGATTTTAATAAAATTCTATCTGCAGATGGAGCAGCAGAGTCACCTTTTTGTCAAAGGCCACCTAGCTTCCTATTTCACAAGATTTTGAAGGTAGCTTTACCCATAGATTTCTCATGCCTATGTTTTTTTTCTTCACAGTTCTTAAAGGCACATGTTGTTTTAGTCTTAAAAGTTGAAGTAACTTTTGTTATCTATGAATAGGACTTCATCTCATGCAGATAGAATATATTAACATCTTTTGGAAGAACAGGCAATCTTTTATCTGATATGTATGTTTCCCAAGCCCCTATACAATGTAGAAAGGTTTACTGAACACGAGTCTCTCATTAATGAGATACACTAATTAGTGGTTTGTGCATGTGAAAAGTAGAATAGGAGCTGGAGGAGGAAGAAAAAAAGTTCTGAAGACTTTTTTCTTCTCAAATTTATTTTCGTGTTTCATCTTTCTTTGCAATAACACCAAGAGTTTCCTAACTTGGCAGTACTTGGGATAATTAATACTGATTACTGCACTGATTAGTATCATCTAGATGGCAACATAACTGACAGAGCAGAAATAGCTAGATACATAAATTTTCTAATAGTGTTGCATAAACTTCTTATGGGTTTCGTGTTGCTCACCTCCAGCTTGGCCATGAATTGTTTTCTACTCTCAGAATCCCTGAAGTGTGCAGCTAAAAGACTACTGTTGTTACAATAATGAGAAAGTTATTCTCGTGAGATTAAACTCTGATTAAAGGAATATCTTTCTGCTTGCTTTGAAAACTCTGCAGTTGTTTGCTGGTACTGTGTCAGAGGGCTGATAGCATCATACGTACATACATATGGATGTGTTTTATGTCTGTTGTCCACTGTTAGAATCCAGTCAGGTTTCTGAGACATACACAAAGAAAGATACCTAGTGTATGCAAGCCCAGGTTGCAAATGGCTCATCTGAGAAGCTTTGCTATGACTACACTATGCAATCAAATATTTCAATTGATCCTTAGCTTTTCAAAGTTTTTAATGGAAAAGAACACTTCACATAAAAATTAATTTTTTGCTTAATGAAGGAGTTTTTATCTTACACCTCACCACGCCTCAAGGTTAGGATTCTATCAAGATTTGGTACATTGTGTTAAAATAATATTTCCTTGTAGCCTCATGCATTTACTATGATAGTTCAGTTTTACTACTCACAGTAGTTTCTTGAATGCTAAACTTCTAATTATACAATTCCTTCAGTGATAGCTTCAAAGACTTTATTTCTGTCTACTTCCTTGAATTTCGCACACACACAAATCAATAGGTTGTCTAAAGACATCTTTGTTTCTTTCTCTAGTGATCACAAACTACTGGAAATTAACAGCAGTAGCCGAATGTCCATAGTCAGTAGAGACAGAAGAGTCAACTAAGAAGTAATAACTGCAAAAATTTCAATGCTGTGAAAATGTATCATATTGCATGGCCTGGAGTATTTGAACATACTCTGTTAACAGAAATTAAAGGGACCCTCCAGAGATTTGAAGTGCATGTCTCCAGAAAGGTATAGTATTATAGTAGATCTGACCACAAAAAGCTCATTCCCTGAAGTACGTTACAGTAGCTTTGAACACATAAAGCTTATTCCTTGAAGTATAAACAGTAGTAGCAATAACATTCAGTATATAGCTGTCAAGCTAAGTTTTGTTACAGTTATTAAGCTCTATGAAGTCCAAGGAAAATATAGTGTAGCAATAATAAAGCAATTATTTGACAAAGTACAGGGCTTACAATCCTGGGTTCCTATTAACTCTTTAGAAGGCTTTGTACGTTGTGAATGAAGATGTTGTATTCTTCCAGTGGAGAGGCATCCTTTTTGTGTTGGATATCTAAAAATACAGAAGGGACTAAAATTTACAACATTGTTCTTCAGAGCATGAGTACTCTAACAGCATAGTTTAGTTAAATAATTCATTATACTTTGCCAGCTCAAGCTTGAGATTGACATTTGTACTCTGATACAATTATTTTGGCAAGTCATTACCATTCCTTACTTTTCCAACTGTAAAATGGAATTGTCTCATCAGCTGTGCAAAGAACTAGGAGTTACCTGCACATTCAAATGTTAATCAAATACCAAAATAAGTAATTTTATGTTATTCTTAGTTTCATGGCACATTCGTAATTTAGTTACAGGTTAACATTCAGGTTTTTTACTTTTAAATGAAATTGGTTAAATCATGGAAAGAATAAAATGGGAGCAGCTGCTTTAGTGCATTTCTAATTCTACAGTCAAACTGTAAATAAAACAAAAACTAGAAACTCAATTTTTTCCATCTACCTGCACTTCAGTAAGGTCTGGGTAGTATGTGGTTTTGAATAAATAAAAATTGTGAATAAATTTAGTAAGAACTAGAATAAATTGAAAGTATTAAAATGATAGAAACATATATT
Organism: Coracias cyanogaster; assembly: GCA_033124195.1. NCBI lineage: Eukaryota > Metazoa > Chordata > Aves > Coraciiformes > Coraciidae > Coracias > Coracias cyanogaster. The sequence continues at coordinate 167,769 of JAVSBS010019909.1, forward strand.
GATGAAACTATTATCTTATTTTAGAAATTGGAAGTTTGTATAACAACTAAAAGGTGTTTCAACTCTGTAGTATATATTCTTTGACATTCATTATTATTTTCTCCATGTACCGGACATATTCTTTTGGGAAAGAAAGGAATTGTAATAGCATAAGAGAAAAAAGCAAAATTCTCCTCCCTTTCACCACAGAGAATCTCATGCTAATGGAATATCAAAGTTGAGATCCACCTATTGGACTCGCGGAAATAATTTTCCTGTAAAGATATGCCAGAAGTAAACATCTCCAGAGACAGCGAGAGGGAACAGTAATCAGGATGGCAATTCTGAAAGATCATGTTAAAGCAGGGAAAAACATATGCAACAGAGAAGCCCTTGGATTTTCAATTACTCCCCAGCACTAGTTCATCTATCTGTCTGCTGTTAACTTGGCTTCGATTACCTGAATTCATCACTTTTCATCTACACTAAGGTCCTCAAAGCATCCCATGCCTCCTACTCCACTGAGGGAAGACTTGATGCAAAGAGTTGCTCTGCCCCACTTCACAACTGCAAGCTAAAAATAGCCACATCAGATTTTCCTAGCCCCACAGGACCTCCTTTCTCAGCTTCCTTTGCCCTAGCTTAATCAACCAGGGATCAATCAACTGTGTGCCTGTATGCATTAAGATTTTCTGCTAAGGTGTCTCAAATTCAGGTTATTTCCTTTGTATGAAAGGAAGCTAAAGGGATGTACTCATTGCAGTAAATGAGCTCTTAGTGCCATCCTAGAAGGATCTGGCCATAACAGTATGTTAGTCTGGTTTAAAAAAGAAATCATTTTTAATGTAGTTTCAAACATTTTTGAAGTGAGTGATCATCTCAGGGAGTTTTGTTTGCTAATGAATAATTTCTTTCTGACTCTGTTTAAAATTAAAAAAAAAAAAAAGTGGTGAAAAAAAGGTCTATAAATGGCATGGATTTAAAGTGCATTCACCTTTAATTATATCATCTCCCCTGACAACTCAAGAATTTGGGCATGCTTAGAGAAACAGAAGGGAGGTACTTACCATGTCACTTAGCCTGTTAATTTGTCAGTCTTCTTTTGATTATCAGCTCGCATAGTTCATGACATCTTGTACCTTCATGCCCTGAGGGCCACAAAACCCCTTGAGTCAGACACAAAAATGTATAATGATACTCTTCTTCATGAATTATGTATAGACTACATACCCTGACTCACCTGGGAAAAAAAAAAATCATGAAAGTTGCGTGACTGAAAGTATATATTTTCACAAAAAGAGCATTTAGTTTATTATATTTAAGTTTGGAGTGCTCATTGTTTTCATAGACTCCCTCTCTCTGACAGTTTGCCTTTGTTGTATTACTGCTTTCTTCTTTTCAAACATTTTCCTATCATCCCACTAAGTCAAGAAGATAAAGCTAGTTTCTTTGAACTAATATTAGTACAGTCCTGGGGAATGGGCTGACAAGAGATAGTCTGACAGGAACAGTCTCTGAAATCCACAGTGTGCCAGAACTTGCTCTCTGTTGTGCACCGTACATGGTCACCATGGGAATGAGAAAGCAAGAACACCCACCATCCCCTAAATCCATTCTAAAAAAGTTGATTTAGTATTTCATAACTTACCTCTGGAGAATAAGACCAACGTATTTCATTAAACATCCCAGTTGTTCCATGAGTACAGAAAAAAACAAAACAAAACAAAACAAAAAACTTATCTATGCAACAAGGGCTATCAGATTGTAGTCTTACATTTTCCTTATTTATTGATACCACTTTTTTCTGAGTCAGCAAAACCACCTGCAGTGGTAAATGTTCTCCACACGAGTAGCAAAGTCTGGTCCAGAATAATTAAACAAGCTCCCAAAGTATATATACAAAGTATGAAAACTGTGTAATGTAAAATAGTAGAAACATTGTGATTGCTCTGAAAACAAGAGGGAAACAAACCCCAGAACAATCAAAATCAGTTGCGTGTATAAATGTTTTGTGCACTCAGAGAGGGAGCAGTCACGATCGATACCTCTTTGTTTGGTTAAGTCTTATCCAAAGTCTTAAGTCACTGACTATCTAGGTTCTAGATATCCTAAGATTTTCCAGGCATTACATGTAATGTGAGTGGATCAATGTGACTTTTCACAATGAAATCTTAGAGATTATAGCAGAAAAACAACAAAAGCAGCAGATACAGATTATTTTTTATATAACTAAATTGAGCAGTGAATGTAATGATGAAACAGAAAAACAAAACAAAATGTCTTTGGGAACAGGTAGAATCTTCTAAAGATAGAATTCTGCTATGAGTTCTTGACATACATCTCACTTTAAAAGAGCAGGAAAGCAAAATTTAGAAAATGCAAATGAAGCAGCAGAAATTAGCTTTACCATTGCACTATATGAAGAATATGAAGGTGCAATCTGTGCTATTGGTGTGATGGTGTAGATCAAAAAGAAAAAGGACCAGCAAGAATTTACAAAACTGTAGTATGGACTTCTTTTCTTTATAATCTTGTACAACTTTTCTTCAAACATATGCTTAGTGCTGAACATCTAAAAGCTATCAAAAGCAGAATGCACATATTGCATGAAAGAAAAATGGAAAATCGTTCTAGGGATATAGCTGCATTTTTAAAGATGCAGACCCAGTTACAGTTTGGAGAGGTTTTTTTATTTTTGAGTTAAGTAGGTGTTAAATACCATGGGGAATTAGATTAAATTATAAAAGTATTTAACTAAAATAAAATGTAATTAAAATATTTAACTGTGAAGCTTTAAATTAATTTCTATAGAAATTTTAGAATATTAAAGCAGGTCTACTTTTGGATAGATTAATATATATCTACTACCACAGAACATATAAGATTAAAAAAAAAACAAAATGAACCAAACAAAACCAACAAAGAAATATGTCCAAATGGGTGTTTCTGTGGAACTACAATAATCAAAAGCTAGAGTAGACAGTCATACAGCTAAAGAGATGTGTCATCAGAAATATGTGGAATGTTTGTGATCTCAAACTCAAACCACTATTATTTATGCTGTAGGTTTTCTATCTGGCTAGCTCTTTGTAAGATAGTAATCACTACTTGTTTTCAGAAGTGGGGATATTGAGTGATGATGTGTTACCTCTTTGGAATTAGTTGAAAAAAAATTTGCTCTTCCAAAGAGGATTCTAAGTACTTGAATGAGCAGCAATAAAAAAATTTCCTTCTTACGTTTCTTGTACCATAACATACAAATTGTTAAGCGCGCACTTAACAAAACATGCGTGTTGGAGAAACTGGGACACCATTTCTAGTTTATATACTCTGATATTAGAAAGGAAAGGAGTGGAAAGGCACATCCCCTCACCTCACTTCCAAATCTGCAGCATCCTTAGCATAACTGGGAACAAATCTTCAGCAGCAGACAGGGCAGCAACACAACCCTCTTCCCTGTAGCACCATATCCCACCCTTCCTATATCTTAATATAGTTAAGTGTGGCAACAGCTATCAGGCTTAAATTATAAGTATGCACATCATATTTGTTCTTTAGTTACAACTTTGTAGCTGAGTATCAGGGCTGGGCTAGTTAGCACAGCCAGTGAGTGCACTTAAGTCATTTAGCCCTCAGCAATCTGAGAACTGCACAGATGAAATAAGGGATAGGTTTGAGATCAATTGGAAACAAGGTGATTGATTGAACTTTCAGTATCAACTATGTGACTGGATCCCTACAGATGGAAATTTTGTGCAGTTCTTGAAATTCCTCAAGGCGGCTCCTGCTCTGTCTCATCTGATTTATATGCTTTATATGCTTAAACACGTTGACTGACATCCTGGATGAAGTGTCCAAAGTCTCCCCTGGGTGGTTTCTGCTGCAGAAATGGTCACACTATACATGAGATATTTGTAAGTAGTCAAAAGAAACTGTTCCTGCAGAAATGGTAACAGGCATCTGTTCTTCTATGTGGTTAAGATGATCAATAGCAATAAATTACATGTATTGTTGGGGTGGTCACACACAACTGTGGGCAGCTGGCATATAAGAGAACTGAACAGAAGAGCAGTTTGAGGAATCTCACCTGTTTCAGCTACATATAGTGCTGTTACAAGGACTCTTACAATCAAGACTCCTGTCACTTCTGAACAGGAACAGACTGTTTTGTTTCCCCATGAAACTGTCACATTATTCCAAGATCCAATAAATTAACTTTATATACATATATCTCTCTCTATTTTAGATGCTCTGTTGTGAGTGTCCATACAACATAAGAACACAGCTAAATACTTCAGCTGAACAACAGATTTATACCTGTATGGCTAGTACTTATCTTCATGATTACCAGAAACATAATTAACAAATCCATTAGAACAGCCACAAGGTACCTTTAGCAAGACTAGGTCAGCATTCTTATGTTTTCTTTCTAAAATGTGCATTTATTACCAAAAAAAGGAAGAACAGCACAAAAAATGAGATCATGTAAGTTTAAAAAACAAATCTTCTATCTTTATTATGCAAGAGGCAAGTCAGACAAAAATCTAATCTCAATAATCCATTCTAGTTTTATATCAAGAAAAATCATGTTATAAACACAACATCACCTCATTGAAAATCTTCACAGCATTTTGTTTTTAATTCAGGTACCACCTTTGGCAAAGTATAACTATGATTTCTTGGCACAGTTTTAAAATGACAGAAAGTAAAATATTTTGTAGAGCTAGGGAACAGTACTGATATTTTCTGTCCTTGATATGGCAGTTCTTAAGAGTAATTTTTTACTCATCACAAAAATATATTACAGGAACAATATATGTTGAACAACAAGATGTTTTTAAGCTTCCCAAGATGGATCCACCTTTGAGATGAAAACAAACACTAAATGCAAACAAAAGTCTTTCATTAATTCCTGAGGACATGAAGTGTGGTATGAAACTAAAAACTTTACTAACAGAAGGCAGGTAAAATTTTGGTAGGAACAGAATGATGAAAACTATAATATATTGTCATCTTACCTAATAGGAGAAAATAAAAAAAAAAGCCCAAAATACCCCACCCCCTAAAAAACCCCACTCCAAAATCCCCCAACAAACCAAAATTTGGGGAACAGAATAAAGATCAAAGAGCTAGAATGGAGAAATTACGTGTTAGCACAAAGAAAATCAAAACTAGTGGAAGGAAAATAATGGGGGAAATACAAAAAATGTTTAAAGAATGTAGAAAGTATAAGCAAAAAGCATTTTAAAGGTGATTCACAGAATCACAGAAAATTCAGATTGCACGGGACCTCAGGATGTCATCAAGTTCAGCCTCCTGCTCATAGCAGAGCCGCCTTTGTGGTCAGATCTGATTACTCAGGACTTCGTCCAGTCACACCTTGAAAACCTCCAAGGACAGAGACTGCACAGTCTCTAGTCAGCCTGTCTTACTACTGGGCTGTCCTTATGAGGAAAAAGTTGTTACTCATATACATTCTATACCTCTCTTATTTCAACTTTTTCAAGTTGCTACTCATCCCTTCATCGGGCACAGCTGTGAAGAGTCTGGCTCCATCCCTCTGATAACCTCCACATAAGCAATGATGAGTTGCTGTTCATCACTCCCTCCTCCAGGCTGAAGCAATCCCCCTGTCCCTCAGCCTCTCCCCATGGGGGAGACAATACTGCAGATATGGTCTAATGAGTGCTGAACAGAGAGAGCTAATCACTGCCTGTATCAGCTGCCCATGCTCCTTTTCAAGCCAAAGCTCTTGGCCACCTTTGCTGACTGAGGCTATGTTCAGTGCACACTAAACCCCAGGGCCTTTCCTGCTGGGCTGCCTCCCAGCCTGTCTGTCCCCAGACTCTGCCATTGTAGGGGCTCCTCTGTCCCAGGGCAGCACTTGGCATTTGTTCTTGCTCAATTTCACAAGGTTCCTGTTGGCCCGTTCCTCTAGCCTATCCAGGTCCCTCTGGGTGGGATCCTATCCTGGAGCATAAAGAGTTGTGTCCCCAATTTCTTGTCATCTGCACACTTGATGAGTATGTGCTCCATTACCTCCTCCAGGTAAGGTGTTAGATGATAAAAACATTAATAAGGACAGGTCCCTATACAAAACCCTGCATTCCTCTCCTTCTGTGGACCTCTAGGTAAAACACGACCCATTAACCCTTTGGGACTGACCATCCAACTAACTTTTCACTAATTGTCCAACCCTCCAGATCGTAATGTCCTAACTTGTATACAAAAATATTTATGAGACAGTCAGCTTTGTCAGATATGATTCACCCTTGGTAAACACATGCTGGTTGTTTCTAATAACCCTCTTTTCCACGTGCCCAGAAAGGTGTTTCAAGAGGACTCACTCTATTATTTTCCCAGGGCCCAAACTGAAGCTGTCTAAGCTGCATTTCTTTGGTTTGTTTTTTAGTCTCTTTTTGAAGACAAGTAAACAATTTGCCTGTCTTCAGGCATTGCAGACCTCACCTGGTCTCCATGACCTTCCAAACGTGATGATCCTGGAAGAATATGAATCTATCCTCTTATCTTCAAGCTGGATGCAGTAAGCATAAGTCAACCAATTTTTTTAGGTCCAAAAGGTGTCAGCCAGACTTGGTGGTACTCAGTTCTGCCAAGAGCCATGCATTTTCAAAAGGAGCAACAGAGGGGTCATACTTTCCTACCGGTGGACAGTCCTACTGACCACCTGACAAAACTGATACATGATTTTGCACTTCATTTTAAGATTTTCTTCTGCTGTGGGAATAAGTTCTTTCATTCATAATAAAACATCCAAGAGAACTTTAATAGGACGCATATTCGGGATTCAGTGAAAAAATATGTCACAGGCACAACTGTAATTTTACTTATACAGATCTGAATTAGCCTTTGAACAAAAGAGCAAAAAGAATCTGCCAAAATCAAAACGGGGTACTTAAACCTTAGCTTGGCACCAGATCAAGATGTGTTAAATGAGGCTAAAGGACAAGTTCTTCCCTAAGGAACAAACTCAGCTTGAGAAGAGACAACCCATTTGTTACTTCAGTCATCCCAAGAGCTCAAAGTGACAATGGACAAATGATGACAAATTGAGAGACTGATGTCAACACTTCAGTTATTGCTTACGATATGGGTTCAGTGTTACACATTGTTGGCTGAATAAACCACCAATATTTCTGAGACTTGTTGGTCAGTGTCTGTAAATAACCTGTGCTACAGATACATGGATTGCTGGTCTGCAAAACAAAGTACTATATCAAACAATACATCACAGACAAACACAGAACAAACCAGCGTTGGCTTTGAAGAATTTGGAAGGAAGAGTGAAAATGAAACCAAAACTTCATAAAAAGACTCCACAGTGATTACTTCAGGAATATTTAAGAGAGAACTATTATCTGAAGAATGCACACTGGTTAATATTGAAAAGATGATGTTTCCTATTTATTTCTTGGTGGAAATTAAAAGCTAAATGATGTGTCTACATAACTGGCAATGCTACTCGACTTGGTCATGATGATTATATCTACTCAAGAAATCTTAAAGCTTCTTATGTGAAATAGTAGTGTCAGTTTTAAGATGACTGCATCGGTGGGTTCAAGGAGGTGATAAAATTCTAGCTACCATTTTTAGAGCTACTCATTGTTCTTTAACTTAAAATGGTTAATATAAGGAACTAAATGAACTTAACACGAGTTGTTTCATAAAGAATGTCAAGTATGGATGGCGAGGGAATTTTAAAGATTAATAAAATTAAAAATAGCAGGCAGGCATGGAAGAAAGTAGGGATAAGATTGAAGATATCTGAAAGAAGAATACAAGATCAAGAAGATACAAACAAATATTATTCCTGAATGGACTCTGTGGTTCAAATTTTGCAGAGAAAGATAAGAGAAAAATACATAGGAAATGCTTAAGATGTCTTAGTTCCAAGCCCCCAAAAAAGGAAGTAATATAATCTGACCAAGGAAGTTTATCATAGGAAAATGACAGCCTAATCAAGGCAATAAAAAGAGCTCCATTATCCTTTTAAGAATTTTGTACTACACCAAAAAATTTATACGTATGTGTATGCCTTTGAGCTCATAGCTTATCTTTCATGAAATTAGCTATATATTGCTATATAGAGAATGTAAAAGACGTCAGTCAGATTATTTATTACATGCTGGATATCAGTGCCAATGCGATAGTTAGACACAGCTTTTAGCCCTAGTTGTGCAAGTATTAAACCACCTATCAGCTATGTATCGTGGTTTCTCTAAAGATAACATCAGCAAGAGACATTACCATACTGTCACCAGCGAGAAGAGTAATGAATACTTCTATGACATATTACTGATTACAGTAGTAATACTGCTGCTCTCGCCTGAGATTCAATGCCAAGCATTAACAATATGATTTATCCTAGATATCTCTATAATGGTTGTTTGTTACATTCACACTCATTAATAGATTTTAAAACCAAAGAATTACAATTTAGGAGTTACCTTACTCGCTTTAAAATGGTCTGTTACTATTTAAAAGTGGAGAATGCAATTTCTAACACAGTGTTGGGTCTTTCTTAAAAATCTATCTCAAAAGCTTTTGCTTTCTGTCCATCAGATGTTGCTTGTTTATTTGCTTAAGCAATTCAAAGTTCCTTCAGAAAGCCAAAAATTAAACTGTTCACTGAAAGGTAACAGTACAACACAAAAGTGGAAAAATATGGTCGTGCTCATACTTCAGTTGAAAGCACAAGGATACAAAGAAAAAGACAATATCTCTTTTTCTGCCCTTCCCATCCCCTTCTGTCTTTCCAAGATAGCTGAGACTCAATGTTTAAATACAATAACTTTCTCTTCACCTCTGGAAAAGCAAAGTCTTCTCACTTCTCCAGGCACAATTCAAAGATAACGTATTTTTTAATACTGGAAAGGAACATCTAAGGTCATGTCAGCAGTATCAAGGAAATGGCTTATTAATATAAGCCAAGAAGTTGGTTAAAAATCACTACAGTTAAAATAAAATAACGTTCCAAGATCTTCTTTTTATTGTTGTAAACTAGCTGCTTTCAATCAGTGCAAGGTAATTTTCAATTATTACCAAACAGTGAGTCCTAAGAAAAAAAGTATTCCAGCATGAACTAGTCAAAAATAGATATACAATTTCACAACAAAACTTGCCAGTTGAAGACAACTTTAGGAGAAATATAAGTTAAATTTTAATTTCTGTTTTGAAACTAAATTTAAAAATGGAAATTTTTAAATGGCAAGAGCTCATGAAAATTTTGGAAATGAAAGTGCATGGAATAAAATTTTCTTCTTTCCTAAGTATTTAAAAAAGTCAGTGGGTCTGACTTGCTTTAAATATTTTGTTAATATTCTGCTTTCAAATTATCTGCAAGTATAGTTACAGATCTACTTATTTGGTTTTAAAAGCCTGAACTTTTTTTTGATAGTTTTTTTCTCCCAGTGAACAACTAAAGGCAACTTTAGCGGTAAATTGTTTGTAGTTCTATATTCAGTCTATACAATAAATCATTGGGCAAATGACTGTACAAAGTGAAAAGGAACTACAAATTTATATGATGCTTTCTGTTATTTTGTTTGAATGGACACTTTTGAGTATTTGGCAACAGACAGTTATATTCACAAGTAATCTAGAAAAAGACTCATACATTTTCTATAAAACAAGACATAAATCCTAGGTGCTTTAAAAGAAAAGAAAAGTTGAAATGCAAAATTAGGTGACTAGATAGTAATGAATTCAGTCATAGGCAGGCATCCAGATGTCTTTCAATACATGGGCTTAATATCACTTACTAAAAACCACAAAGGAAGTTTGTGGCAAAGCAGGAAATTAAGCTGGGGCCCTGTGCAGCATCACAATTGCTTTTATATAATCATATATTCTGTATATGAAGTGACCTTTATTCACAGGAACCTGCAGACACCACATCTGATAAACAAATCTATTTCTGAACCGAACTCCTTGGCTCCACCACAAAACAAACCTGCACAGGGCAACTTGTGGAAGCCAAGAAGTCACTTATACACTTCTTGTGTCTTCTTTTATGCCATTGTTCTAGTTTGGCACTAATTCATTCTTATAGTTCATCAAAGTAATTTTTTAATCACTCCCACTGCAGCATCAGTCTCCTACAGTGAAGGCCCGTGGAGCATCACGCTTCTGTGCACTTTTGTATCTGGGCTGCAGTGACAATATTAATTGCTCACTAATGTCTCAGTGAAGACTGATATTCATGCTGAGCAGAGTTGGCTGCCAGGCAAATTGTGTTAATCAAAGGTCATTAACCCTAGTGAATAGGATCCTGAGTCAGCTACAACTCTGAGGTAAGTCTGTCTAGACCTTTTCCTAATTCTGTATTCAGTAAAGAACACTGGAATGCCTCTAAACATTAATAAATAAATACATAAAATCAAATGCAAAAACGAATCCAGAAAAAAAAAAAGAAAACAAACAAACAAAAGCAAAACCAAACAAACCCAGCAAAGCTGAAGGTAGCAAGTTTGCCAGAAAAGAGATGTAGAAGGTTTATACCTACTCTTTCTGCCCACTGGGTCCTTGCAGGAAGAGCCTTGTTTCCAGGCTTGCTTTGCCATACCTGTGTTACTTTCTGAGCTGAACAGAACGGTGCTGTGTGCCCTGTTGTCCCTCAGACAGCTTTTTCCATTAGCTCTGAGGCTGGCTGTTCCCTCCTTCACACTGCTGTCTGTCAGTCCCTCTGCTTGAGCTTTGAATTCGCAGCTCCATGCTGTGAATTTCCTCCTTGCCATATCTCAAAGTTTCTTCAGCCTGCTCATCAGAGAAGGACAAGTCTTCTGCCTTCACCAAGAGTTCTGTCTCACCCAGTCACTCCTCACTGTAAAAGAGCAAAGTTTAAAAAGTCAGTAAAGTTCAAAGGAAAGCAAGAAAATAAACTTCAAAACACTGTCACCCAAAATGAATGTTTTCAGGAGGTTTCACTATCATCCATTCATTCTTAACAGGAAAACTATATAACTTGCCAGCAGGAATGAAAAACAGCCCTGCAATTCCTAGTGTTACCTGAGTGCCAAGGACCAGAATTACTTTGGCAGTAGGGGTGAGTGTTTAGCCTAGTATAACAGTTTTAGGCAATTTACTTCCATTATCAATTTGCTTCTATATGCTCTACAATATCTAGCTTGCTCTGGAGCAGAACTCCAGACTTCAAAAACTGTTTTTTTTTTCTGACTCAATGATCAGTGATTTGACCCACTATTTTGGTTAAGTAGCATCTCCTTCTTGGAATCTAAAACCAGAGTTTGTTTAGTATTTTAAATCAGCCTTTACCTACAGGGGAAACAACAAAAAAGCAACTTTACTGGAGTTGGGTTTTTACCTATAGTTTTCACTGACTCAGCTTTTATTCTTCAGACCATAGTGAACATTCAAGTAATATGTGCTCTACTATTAGCTCTGCTCCAAGCTGCGATTATTGAAAATAGTAGCTTACGATGAAGCACAGTTAAACAGCTCACTTGCCCAAATGATGTATTTTCTTCCTTATTGCAAATCATAGCTGAGAGGTGGATAAAAGACTGTTATTTGGACACACTGAATTTGACTTGCACACAGTTAAGATGCCTTCCTATTTGAGCAAGTTCATTGTCCCTGAAGCTGTACAGTATTTCTAGTACATGTTTCTTCTGCCTAATAGTTCATAAATTTTGATCCTCCATTCAAGATATCAAAACTATTCTCATGTATCTTTAAACCTGAGGTATTTTTAGACAGGTGCACACAACAATACAACACTAAAGTAAGATCAGAAACTGATTCAGTAGAGGATAATGATCTCAGAGTTGTTCATTTAACACTAACAGAACAGCTGGTTTTACTCTCATTTTCAATACCATGTTTATTTAAGCTCCGTATGACTTGTAATACTCTGAATGAAATATGGTAATCCTCACAATGGTACCTAGAGAATGCCTAGGCAGTTCCTATCATACTTCACTAATACTATTTGTCTTAACATGTTCATCTTTCAAGATTCTGAGCAATTTAATTACACTACAGAGGTCAAGCTACTTTTCCAGATGATTGCCAGTAGTGCCTGACTCCACAAGGATTGCTGTTGTCCAGTAATCATTTCACAGGATAATTCATTTAGTTAGCATTTCTAAAGCTTTCCTCCAAAAAATCTTGAATGAAGAGATGCATACTTCAGGATTGTCTTTGCCTACGTGGGTTTATTTGCTTTCCTTTGATTTCCTCCAAGCACGTCTGCTATTTTTAGGTACTTCCCCATAGTTTTCTTAGCGTTCCATTCAAAATGTGGATTGATACACTTCTCTTTTCCTTTTCCATTTCTGCAACGGCCTGAAGCTTCACCTTGTATCCCAAGACATTCTTCTATCATACACTCCTGACAATCATACATGTGGTTCCTTTGCAACTTACTTGCTACCAAATTATTCCCCTTGGAGCTTAGCAATTGGATCCTCAGATCACAGTCTTCCCTCATGCCCATCAGGTACAAGGATACAGGATTTTCAGAAGTTGCCTAATTTGATTTTTTAACTCTTGCGGAGTAATAAACCTCTTTAGAGAAAGAGACAACAACAAATAAAAAAAATACTAAAAGTAGATTTAATTGTACTCCAAGGGAGATTCTGTCTCTGTCTATGGGCTTATTTACCCTGGCTTCAGGGAGATATAACGTAAATATTTATTATTATTATATGTATTATAACAGAAATATTATTTTAGTCTTTAGGCACAGCCTTGAGTTTGGACACACTCAATTTCACTTCATTCATAAATGAAATTTTCAAGGTGACACAGTTTGTTCTTAATACTGAGGCCTTTTAGCTTTGGGTCTTTGGCAAATTTCAGTATAGCTCTCTAACTTCTATGTTGAGGTCATCACTGAAAATATGTCAAAATATCAATATTGAGACAGTGTATTTGTGGTGATACAGAAGAATATTTTTCTTACGTCATTCTTTCCTTTTGATGTAACCAAACTTTATCCGTCCTTTAGTCAGGTTCTTGTGCAATTTACATTTCTAGTACCAAATTCTTTCATGAAATTGAGATTAAGAAGATTTGCTACAATCATTTTCTCAAAAAAAATTCAGTGACTTTCCTGGCTGAATTATCTGTGTTATTTTGAACTCTGTTTTATGGATTCATCATATTTCGAATCCTGTTTTTTCCTGAAACCATTCTGATGGAGTATCTAAATGTCTTTATTCAACAAATTCCTTTTTTTATTATTTGAACCTGAAATTATTAGTTTGTTATGTGATAATTTACTAAGATCTTATGTTTTCACATTATCCTGTGTGACCCGTCATAAATAAACAGATAAATAAATAATAAGGAGAGCTGGCAATAGAAAAACTTTGGGAGGATGTGTGGTCAAGAAGTATAAATAAGTTACAGAAAGGAGGAAAAGAGAGGAGTGAATAGTTTGCTGGCATTCAACTAAACTTTAATCATTCTCTTTCCAAAGAGGTAATTGCTATTTACAGGAGTCCTAGGTCATGATCCCATCTTGCACCCAACTTAGAAGAAGTACCTGAACAATACAGCACAACATGAGACCTGGGCTGTGAATAAGCACATCTTCAGGCTTCCTAAAGTGCACTGCATCATTAAAAATAAATCAAAGCCTGTAAAAGTTGACATATTGTAGCTGTTTTCCTCACCCCACCTGCTTTAATTTGACACATTTCCAGAGGAAAGTCACTATTCATTTCATATCTAAACCTGTCAAATCCTTTTCCTTTACTTAATACCAGAGGAGTCAAGTTTCTTAGTATGGCTTATTGAAAAAGCTGTAGGGACCTGACAACACGTGGTATGCAATATTTCAGTGGGGAAAAAAATAAAGGACATAACTGAGTAAACATTAAAGAGCCCAAATAAGAGTGGAAAAAAAAGGGATTTTTCAAAGTGTTAGATGTTAAATAATAAATAAAAAGTAATTGATACTTAATGTTCTATATAAACATCTAATACTATTGATGTTACCAGAGGCATAATTGGGGGCTTTGTTTATTTGTTTGGTTTTTTCTCCTTTTTCCACAGGTATAGTGCAGACATCTTACTTCTGAACCTGTATTTCTTAGCTTCTGTTATGCATATTTAATAATACTTTCTATTTTTCCTATGTCTATGAGACTTTCTTAAAACTTGCTGTTGTAAGTATCTGACAATAAGTCATACCTCATACTGATTTCCAGTAAATATTTCTGTAGCAGGTAAAGAAGATTTAAGAAGCTCAGGGATGTGGTTCTACCACCCGAGGAAAAGAAGAGTAAGTGCCTTTGACAGGTAACTCAGGCCTTCTGTACGTCAATGCAGCAACAAGGTACCAGTTATTTAGGAGCAAGATGCCCCTCAGACTTTGATCAGCAATTCCAGTATGAATCTAGTTGACACCATTTGTTAGAGAAAACCACTTTGGTTTTTTTTTGAGAGAGAAAGTATTGGCTTTGAAAACTGTTTAGTTGAAAAATGCCTAACCAGTCTTCAAAACTGGCTCTAGGTTCATGTGCTAACAGTAGCTTCTCAATAGCTTATAGAATTGTGACCTTTAGATGCACTTTAAGAAACTGGAAGAATTATTTCTTCCCAATTTATGCTTTTCATATCCTTTTGTTTTTAAAGCAATAAAAAAAAATAAGCAACCTGAATGAAGGCAGCAAATAAATAAGGAAAATCTGCCTCCAGAGACTTTTTTTTTTTTTAGTAAAATCCTAAATAATCAGATTAATGTTTATGTGGAATAGTTCAAGGAAATATTAATTTATGTGGACCTGTCCACTCAGCCCGTAATACTGTTGTGTCTGGGAAGAAATCTCAAAGAAAAACTTGCACTTGGATTTGTATTAGTCTCAGCATCCGTGAAATGTGTTATTACTGTGTGATTTTGACCTTGGTGAAGGTTCAGTCTCAAGCAGAGACAAGTCTTCCCTGTTAGTGGATATTTTCATTGTTTTAATAAATTAAGTTATCACTGAGTCAAAGTTGCAGAGAGGAATGCAGCTACCCAGATAGAAAGGGCAAAGTCTCATGGAGCGATGTGAAACCCATCTGCTCTGCTCAGTGTGCATCCATTGCAGAAGATAGTGAACTGGAACTATATATTTCCATGGATCTCACTGTTTAGGAAAGCTGTAGGTGTTTAATCATGCTGCAAGTCTCCATTACTACAACCAATATCTTCAAATCTACATGCCATAAATGAGTTAATTGCCATGATTACCTTCATTCTGCCACTCCAGCTTCTACACTATGGGGGACTGATTCATGAAGGGCTCCATGGCCATCAGACAGTTTTAGAACATGAAATAAGCTCAACTGGAGGAAGAGGAAGTGGCAGATAGCTCTGTTAAGAGACAGACACACCTAACGTCTTCCTTTGACATCTAGTAGACACAATGGCACCAAGCAGCCCTACCAGGATTGAGCAACTTACATTTGAAGAAACACACTCTAATAACACATTTTTAGGAAGAACAGAAGCAGAGATGGGAATTGCAGAGCTGTAACAAGGACTGAACTGCAAATTTGTTTTATAGGATCATAGTAGAATTAGGGCCACAGAATTTACAATTATATCAGACTCTGATGGCCACAGTACAGTTTTATTACCTACACTAGAAATATCCTGGGCACAATAGGTATGGTTAGAACTAAAATCTTCCTGTTTTTAAAACTCATGCCAACAGGGCTCCAAGTAGCACTTTATTATCTTCTAGCAAAATACTGATATACTGCATGGCCTCCATCCAGTAGTAGACAGCAATAAATATGCATGCTAGATAGAAGATTAAGATTCTGGCTTTACCCAAACCTATCACCTGAAACTGCCTGTGAGAAAATTAAAGACTTGACAGGAAAAAATGCAATTAAGCATACTCATGTGTATTTGCATGTGCTCTGAATGAACAATAGGATACAGTGATAGTGCCAATCACTTCAGATAAAATTATGGAATAGATGATAGAATAACAACATACTCATTAAAAATACATTAAATCTATGTCTCAATGTTTTAAAAAACAAAGCAAAACACCACTATGAAACCACTTCTTTCTGAATTTTAAAACTAAAATAAAGGTACAGAAAAAAACAATTAGAGGTAAAGTTTTTTAAGGTAATACAATGGATTATGTGAATTTTATGCAAAATACTCAAAAACTGCCAAGAATTTTTGAAACAAATTATTAGTTTAATATAAACAATGCAGAAATTTTACCCATTCCTATTCAGGAAAGACAATTTTGCCATAACTAATACTAATTTCAGGTTATTTTAATAGAGAATTTAGCCAATTAATCTTATATGACTGTAAGTCCAATTATGGTTAACAGAAAGATTAACAATTTATGTACAATTTTTATTACTCTTATATTAATTTGATCCAAAAGTAGTTATTCTATATTATCTCTTATATTATGCATACTCATCTACGCTACTTTCTTAAAGTTGAGTGTCATTCCTATACTCATTGAATTAATACAACAGCAAAACAACTAGATATGCCTAATTGAATATTTCAGTCACCTTTCTCATCAAAGAGTTAAAGCAATATATTTTGAATTTAAAATATGCTAATGTATCTGATAATTCAACTCATTGTACACCTGTAATTTAAGTTTCTCTGTACAAAACAGCAGTTTCTTGAAAACAAGATGAATTATTCAGAGTTCGTAATGAACTCAAAACCACAAATCATGTTTCAGTGCTTTCAAACTCTCAGTATGATGGCTAAGAAGCTTGCTGTAGGTGTTAATTAATGCCTGCATTAATTGTTAATTAGCAAGTCTTAAAATGGTAGCAGAAATGAATGCAGAATACATTCAGACTTTCCTTGGGTATCCACTTATAAGAGTGGCTGGCATATCTAGAGACCTTCATATTTTACAGTTAGTCTTTTCTGGAGTCTCAGAATACAACCATAATGACTGGTCTAATTTGGCTTGCTCTAGGTAGGTTTTCACTTACTCCTCTGCTGGGTATAGAGAAGTATCAGTTGCCCAAGCTACACTTTATTACTAGAATACCACTCTGTGCACTGAACAATTCTAAAGCAACAAATTTCAGAACAAAAAAACTTAGCGATGTCTTCACTAATAGTAAATATATACTTGCATATCATCCAAACAAAACCTACAAATTAAAGAAAAAGGGATACCCAAAATAAAGAGAAAGGGATAACTGAAGAATCATCACATGCAGTATATGTAATCATGATTTCTTATAAAGTGATGGCAGGTTACAAGCAGAAGAAAGTTCAGTAACAAACTTGGTGTTCAGTCAAATACTAAACAGTATGCTCCCAGTAACAAGACCAGCATTTATTTCACAGAAATTTAATCCTCAGAAATTCTAAGGATGAACACATTTTACTTTAGAAATAATCACCAATCTTTACTTATGTTTCAGACTTTGAGATTTTAAAGTGAATCATAAATATTTCATGCAAGTATTGTTCTGTGGTACCCATCTGGAAGAAGAATATTTTTTCCTTCGTTGATTAAAACTTTATTGACCTTACTGTCTGTCAGGTTCTGCTAAAGGGATTTTTGCCAAGCAAATTTTTAATATTGTACTTGCCAAAATGCATCAACAGATTCTGTAAAGGGTAATCGTAAAACCATGGGGAACATTTAATATTACAGCTAAGACCATGGCATTTACATTTTAACTTTTGCTTACTTTCAGATTTTCTCCAGTTACAATGGGAAAATGAAAAGCAGACAACACAAACACCCCTGCATAAAACACTGAAATGCCATGGGCTTGATAATTATGGGATGTCATAGCCTTACTGACAGTATTTCGAAAGTGAATTCCCTTACTTAATAACTTAAAGTTTATGACAAAATTCTCCTAAAAAATGGACTCTTTTTTTTTTTTTTTTTTCTGTTCTGACATCCAGAGAACAATTTTTTGAAATACTGATCAGAAAAAGATCTTTGTACAGCCTAAGCTCTGAGCTCCATGACATCTTTTGAGAAGGTGCCTAAGGACTTTTCCTTGATAGGAAGCACAAAGGATTGACCACTAGGTTGCTCTGCAAGCAAGAGAGAGCAGAAGTTCATGCCTAGCAAGAGCCTGCAGCTTCTCTTGGTAAGTCCTGAAATCCCTCTAAAGAGAGGGCAGCAAAAATGGTTGCAGGTGGAGGTAATGCAAAATACAGCAGGACGCAGGAGAAGACTTTGTTCTAGAGAGAAAAAAAAAGATTTTAAGGGCTTTGGTCCCTAAGGCTAGGCATAGAAAAACAGGTTTTCAGAAACTGTTATTAAATTGTACAGATGGTGTATATGTAAATAATGTTTGATAAAATAAATACCTGTAACTTAAGTGAAAATTCTTGTTTCTATCTAGCAGAAAGCACTCTGCAAAAGTTGCCCTCTGTCTTGGGTCAGCTAACCTGGTGTTTGACCTCTATCACTGTTCTGCCAGGATTTTTCAGTCATATTTGAACAAAACCATTTTTCAGAGAGAAATGAAGGTACTGTTGACAAAACAGCTAATTGTGAGATACAATGTCTTAAACATTAGTATTTGTTTTGAGGTCTGTCATCATATTATATACACTCTCATTTTCTGTACCACCTCCTCTAAAGCCCCAGGGCCCTTTCAGGCTATATAAGTACCACTCATCTCTTTGTAAGGTATAATCTGATCCTACCCATATGCCTAATAATATTTTGATCTACCCAATTAAACTTAAAATAGTTATCTTCAAAGCAAGCGTGACCTGGAAAGACCTGATTGTCCAGCTCCAGCCTAACACAGCTATTTGGGATATCTTACCCAGAGTGAAATGTGAAGAATTTGGAAAACACCTATAGTCTGGTGGTGCAATAGAACTTCAACAGAGGCAGTGTGCAAAAAGAAAATGCAATAGAGCCATTTATTTTGCTTTTATTATGTGGAAATCCCAAGTTTCTCCTAAAATAATAGGCTTCCAATGGAAAAAAAAAAATTGCTTTTTCTTCCAGATAAAAAAAATAAAGTTGAAAGAGTTCAGAAATGTGTGCAAAAAGGAGTATCACTACAGACAAGGTCATATGATTACATTCCTGTTTAATGTTTAGATTTTATAAATGTTTGAGGCGGAGCAGACACATAGAAAGTGCACCTGGTATATAAACAAGACCATATATGTTGTTTTTGTAGATAGATGGGTTCCACTAGAGTCTTTGCTGAATTGTCCTTCCCAGTTAACTTACAAAGAGCCTTTATTCCCCACCATCATCAATAGCAGCAACTTAACAGCATTTCATATCTTCAAAGGCTCATTTATCTTACCTTACACCTCTGTCAGTGATCCCTTTCTACTAAGTGCTATACAAACAGGGCACCTTAACAACCTCCAGCCACAAGACAAGAGTTAATCACTAGACTGATAGAGGAGGAAACTCAGCTACACAATGGGGCAATATTACCCAGCATGACAGGGGATTTTTTTCATGCAGTCAAACTAATCATTACCATATTGCAGAGGCAATACAGAAGTAGTTCTGATTTAACTCAACATAAGCCACTTAGCTTTTTGGGTAGCTTCTGCACTGCAGTGATAAAAATACACAACCTGTCAACAGTTGGGGCCAATATATATATGCTTTTCATTGCAGTCACAGCAACAGCTGTACTCCTCATGTGAAAGTTACATTCCTGAACTAACAGAAAGAAATAAAAAGTAAACATCTGGCCTACTACATGTCATTTAAAGAAAAATATTCTTTTTTTTTTTTAAGACAACATTATTTGGTACTCCACAAGACAGAAATCCCTTTTCCAGTCAGCACCCTCTGTGCTATTATCACGTACATCAACAGTCAGGATAAGCTTCACCATTTTTCCCAAACCATTCTGCTTGGAGGACTTGACGAGTGGGGAACTACAGTGAACTGCAGGAGACAATGCGGCAGAGTAAAATGGAAGGATATACTTTAGTTTAGTTAGTTTGGCAAGTGCTTCAGTCTTGTGGCAAGCCAAAAATATATCCCCTGAGATTTCCATTCAAAAAATCACTTGCCCGTATGGAATCTGTTCAGAAAAAGAGGTCACAGATATGTAAATAAAGAAATTAAATCAATAAAAATAATTCACTTTGCATCCATAATTTCTGACCCAAATAAGATGCTGACCTCTAGAGCTGTTAGATCTGCTAGTAGATGGCAAAGATCCAACAGTGGAAAGAATTATTTTTGTAGAAGCCACCCACAAATAAATTTATGGAAACAAGCAAGCACCATGAAAATATTTATACATACAGATATACTGCAATAGCTGGTTTAGGTAACATGTTTTACTTTGTGCAGCAGCAGTGATTACCTCTGCTCTTACACTATATTTATACTGCTCTTCTTTCTTTCATTAACTCCACAGCTATGGTGACACAGCATTCACTAGCACACCTGCAGAATGCACAGATATATCCAAAGCTGGATTCATGCCTTTCAATTACAGAGCAGATTCCTACATCTGAGAGATCAGATCTGAGCCCAGAGATTACAAACCTTGTATCAGAAATTTAAGTAACCTTCACAGGCCCTGTGCTGATTTCTCCTTATCTATCCTCTGAATCCTTCTCAGAGTCTTCAAGGAAATGTTGGTGTACCTGCAAGGTTTAATATATGAAAGACAAAACTCTGAATTATATTAGATGTTTTTCAGTGCTTGGTGCAAATTCTTGGGAAGCTTTGCCTGCTCTGTATAAATTCCCTCAAACAAACTTTCACCAGAAGCTGAGCTTTACAATGTCTTAACTTCGGTGGACTTCAGAATAATACGCATGTAACTATTTGTATCATGATAAAACATCCCTTGTGATCCTGTAAATCTAATTCAAACACACAAACGGTTATCCTGCATTAGAACTCTATTCTGGCCATACTGAAGGGGTTTCATTTCAGCTGCTATTGTTTTTTTATTAACAGAACCGCTTAAGAGCTGGAAAAAAGGATCCATGTTTGCTCAGTACGCTACAAATTTGGAGAGTTCAACTTAAAGTGCAGACAGAGAGGAACACAAGGAAACAGTGACACAATACTGGCAGCATGAAGCAGAATAGCAGCCCAAGCACCACTGTTACACCACTCATTTTTAAGGTTCTTTTTTTGGTTTATTTAGTTTTTGGTTTGGGTTTTTTATTTTTGGGAACAGGATTTATTTAAGTGATATTATTAGAAGAGATAACTCACAACTAACCTGTATGGTTTTAGGGATTACTACACTAGTAGTATGGTTTTAGGGATTTCCTGCCATATGCAAGACAGGTGAGATTGAAATATAAGATTTTAGTATCCAGGACCCAGCATCAATTCACAGAATCACCCAGGTAGGAAGGGTGTCAGAAGTTTCTAGCCCAATGCCCTGCTAAAAGCAGGGTCAGCTCTGAATTCAGATGAAGTTGCTGAGCACTTAATTGGTTGGGTATCAAATATCTCCAAAGACAGAGATTGCACAGCCTTGTTGGACACTGTTCCAATGCTTGACAGTCTTAACAGTGTTTTTTTTCCCCCATCTCCCAGTACTCACTTAGAACATCTCCTGTTAAATTTTTCTTTCCTGCTGTGCATCTTAATAAAGAGATAAGCTCTGGTTTCCTTCTGGAAGGCTACCACTAGTTGTCCTGAATTCATCCCATCTCCAGGCTGAACCTGCCCAAGAATCCTGTACCCACAGCCCAGAGTGTTAGTGGTCACTTTTGCTGCCAGGGTTCATGACTGGCTCATGTTTAGCTCTTTTCCTTCCAGGGCCCCAAGCAGAGCTGCTTCCCAGCCAGCGTCTCTCTGTGTTACTGTAGGGTGTTCCTTCCCAAGTGCAGGACTTTGTGTTAGTCCTACTTGATTTTAATGAAGTGCCTGTTGATCCATTACACAGCCAGTCTAGATTCCTCTGAATGACAGCTCTGCCCTTCAGCATTATCAGTTACATTCTTTAGCTTTCTATCACTCAAAAACTTCATGGGGGTACATTATGTCTCCTCTACACCACCGATAATGATATTAAACAGGATATGTCCCAGGACAGACCGTTCACGGAACTCTGCTTCTAAACAGCTTTCAGATACAATACGACCATTAACTACTACAATCTGAAGCCATAAGTGCAGCCATCTTTTTCTCCTCTCTGACAGTCCAGCCATCTAGAGTATAGCACTGCAACATCCCAACACAGAGACTAGGGATGCTGCAAGAGACCATGTTGAAAAACTTGCTAAAGTCAAGATAGATAGATGGGATGGCCACCACTGCTCTCCTCTCATCCACAAATCCAATAATTTTGTCATATAAGGCAGTCAGGTTAGTCAGCTGTAATTTGCCCTCAATAAATCCTTTCTGGCTGTTCCCATTCACCTCCTCCTTCAGTGTTCAGAAATTGTTTTCAAGAGGACTCACTGTGTGACCTTACTGGAGACTCGACAGGGCCTGACTGGCCCATCATGACCATTAAAACTGGAATGAAGTGTTGGAAAATAATTAAAAGGATCTCAGTAGCCTGGACAAATGACAGGAATCTCATGAAGCTCACCACCAACATTTGAAGAGTCCTGTACCTTCAATGGAACAGGCAGAACAGAGAAGGAGCAAGAATCTTCTAAAGAGATGCATAGCAGAATTAAAAACAAGAATAGCTGCAAGCAACCTGAACTAACTTTGAAATTAGGCTTACAATGAGAAACAAATCGGACCGGATCTTCCCAAATCTGTTCCATCCTTAATTATTTCATGATTCTATGACATATAAATAAGAGCAACTAGAAATTGGCTGAAACAACTCACAGCAGGAGAAAATAAATTTCTTTCCCTAGTAGCATTATGAATGACACATGCAATGTAAGAGCAGAGGGAAAAGTGTTTCATGTTCATGTATCAGTAAGTATAATAATTAAAGCTTCTTTTAAGAAAGGACATAATCAAGAATGGATATATTGAGTTGGAAGACCTAACTTTATGCAGTTGGTAAGTAATTTCATCTAATATAAAAATCTTTGGCTTATATTATGCAGGTTATTTATAATAGAATCTACTTCCTCCTAAAAGATGAAGCAGCAGTACACTGCCAAGCATGACAGCAATTTGACTTTGATTCCCCTCTGGCACAAGCATACCTTGGAGCAAAGGAGACAAGATCAATATAGGATGCATGCTCTTACCACTCAGCTGATGCCTCAACAAGCGTTACCTCTGCACTTATTTCCACATTTCTCTCACTCCCAGTGTGTGCGTGCGTTCCACAGAGATCTGGTTCAGATGAGAGGCTTTTTCTGGGTTCAGATTGCAAGACAATAAAAACAAAAAACCTGAACCAAAACCAGCAAAAAACACTCCCCAAAACCTAAAACAAAACAACCAAACCCTGAACTACCCAACATCATCTGAGATGTTCAGAGTAAAAAGACCAGTATCTGAATGTGTATGTTAGTAATTCAAAGTTGTAAAAACTGTTACTTAGCTCATTTCTCTTCTTTCCTAAAGCATGTGCAATATAATTAAAATGTTAATAAACACAGGTAGAAATTATAATGTTGCTTTATGAGATACATTTTACTCCTAAATGTTATACGAAAGTATATATGAAAAAAAGTATCAAGTATGAAATCACAGTGATGAGAGGTCTAGGTTTCATCATTTAGATGGTTTCTAACAAGTTTGGTTAATTTTCTTACAAGGAAATCTGTATCTACCCAATGTAACACTGGAAAAATTTACAACTGTCCTGCTTCTGCTGAAGTTATATTCTCCATGAACTTATGCAAACATCATGGAGATTTGCCAGCATGGGATGAAGGGGGAACCTTCTGGGCAAATTAATAAGGTTATACTGAAAAAGGTAAAATTTAGAACCTCCTAGAGAAACCATATTTTTACTTACTATTTATTCTGTAGCAAACTGCAAATAAAACACTTGCAGAAAAATGATAGAGAACATTCTCAAGTGTAAGAATGGACATTTTCCTCCACCTTTTCAAGCAAAACTGCACAGAAAGAAAAAGTCTATCAAAAGACAGAATTTTAAAAAAATATCCTGGACTCCAAGAAGGGAAATAGTTATTTAAGATTACATTGCAACAATAAATTTAATCCTACTGAAGAATGTTTTCATTTCTGTTAATCTTAATGGCATATTGTAAACAATATGAGAGTTGAGAGACGGACAGGGTTATAAACTCAGCTGGTGAAAAAGTATTTCATTTATATTCCATTTTTAAGAGATGAAGTTTTGTGATACTTTGTTGGTTTGCATATATATGTGCCGCTAAAAAGAAAAAAGTTAATGACAGTATGGAAGTGTCTAATTTTCTTCCAAATTCTTTTCTAGAAACGTCCACCAAGAGAGTGTTTGTGCTCATTGGCTAAGGGTACTGAAAGAAAAGAGAAGACTACATTTATTACAGGGGAGGCGGGGGAAAATCCATTGTGCTTTTCAACAAGTTCTTGCATCTTTCTGTGCCTCTGGCTGTGTTTACATGGACAGCTTAACTCACTTTAACTCCAGAAGAATACCCAGAGTGCCTTGAGCCAAGGCCTTCCCAAGACCATTGGGAACTCTGTTGGTACGTCAGCTCCTGAGTGTGAAGATTTCCTAGCCATGCTGTTTCAATCCCCAAAGAATAACATATGAAACTATTCCACTACTGATGTGGGCAGGCTTACTGTGTGACAAACCGTCACTCTAGGCTAAAGTTTAGCGTATGTGAAAACTAACATAATTAAGAGCTGTGAGATAAGTGCATGTAGACAGAGCTCCTTCATATTCCCCAAATTGCTCTCTGTATCACACAGAAATAACATAAAGGGTGGGATTAAGGTACTTAAAACATGTACATCTAGCACAACTTCAGGAGATCAGAGGCAGTAGATATGTCTTGAGATGTACTGCCATAGACCTGAGTCCAGGAAGGACAGCTGGAGAACATCTGGAGCACAAGAGGACATCTAATGTGACTCTGGTTACACATGCAAATAGCTTCTCTGTCGTTATGGAAGAGTAAGGAAAAAAAAATAGGACCCTTCAGTTTTTAAGGACATATCTAAATAAAAGCTTTTGTTTAAGATAAAAAATATACTGGAATGTGAAATGCCCTTCAGCAAAGATTGTACAGATTCCGTACAATCTTTCTGAAATCCACGTACTCCTTACTTCTCTCTGTTGATCCAGCTCTTTGCTTTATTCCTGGAGGCCAGTTTCTTCATCTCTGGACTCACAGTGGCAACTTTCTATCTTCTTTCTCCTTTGAAACTGTCATCTCATCCTAAACTGAAAAGAAATTTGTTCCTCTTCCCAGATCTAGCAAATTATAAGATAGGTGCAAAGAATAAATAAGCACAGCAAAATCACCTCTAACTGTGGGTTCCTGAGCTTAGGGAGAAATGTCTGAATATCTCTAGTTAGACCTTTGCCACTTGCATCTATTTTTCATAGCACTACTCCACATACAATGTTCACTGAACTGCTACAATAAAATGTATTAATTTATCCTTGTAACAAGAATTTTTTTCTTTATGTTTGGTATTTACACAACTACTACCAAGTAATCCTACATGGTTGTATGCCCTTTCTTTGTCTTAGTCAGAAGCTAAAGGAAAAAAAAAATGAAAAAGAAAATGAAAGAAAAGAGAGGCTGGAGTAGTGCTTACAGGAAAAGTTTTACACATGAAAGCACAGCTATGATTTTTACTGAAGATTCACAATCCATTGTAGTCTTAGGACATAATAAAAGTGTTTTAGCTCTTTTCAGCTCAGCGGTTAGTTTCTGTTAAAAGATTAGGTTACTTCAGGGTGAATTCTGCTCTGAAAACAGGTTTAATCAGTGGTTACACTGTTCTGTGTTGTGAGATACAGATTTGGGTGACTAAGCCTTAGCATGAGTACAGCTGTCAAAAAAAGGTCCACCTACCAACATATCCTGTCTCAGAGAGCTCATATCTCAGGGGAAAAAAAAAAAAGAGAAAGGGTAAGACATCCTGTGACACTTTAACTCTACATTTCCTCTGAGATAACAATGTGCAATTTGAAGACTTTGAGTCACAGGTTTTATCTTTGTGTTTATCAGCACTTAATTAATATTTTTTCCATAGATTTCAGTAATTTATAACTCATCTAAACTTTTAGCACACATACTATTCCAGGGCAAAAACTTGTGCAATTTAGTAACATCTTCTGTGGAAAAAGCATATACCTATTTCTTACTCTTTGATTTAAATCTGCTTAAAATTTCATTTGGCTCTGCCTTGTTTCTGTATCATGAGAATGAATGAATAATCATTCTCCTATTCACTCCCTGCCTTGATGCTCATTATCCATTTCTTATTCAGTCCAAAGCATCCAAATCTGTTTCCCTTTTTCTTATGCAGAAACCATTTCACACTATTTATCATACTTGCTGCCCTTTTCTGTACCTTTTCCATTTCTAATATTTTATTATTATAAACAGAACTGCGAATAGTATTCAAGATGTGAGGACAACATGGATTTCTACAGTGGCATAATGATATTTTCTGCTTTCCTTTCAATTCTTTTCCCAGTTCTCAAAACTCTATTTACTTTTCTGACCACCACTAAACATTGAGCTGATGTTTTCAGAGTGCGATTATATAATGACTCCAAGATCTCTTTCCTGAATAGTAATAACTAATTTAAAGATCTTCACTGTATACATAGAGATGGATTGTTTTTCCAACCAGAATTACTTTGCATTTGTCAAAAGTGAATCCCACTTGCCCTTTTATCACCCATCAGTCAGTTTCACAAAACGCACTCTGCGTTCTTCATTGAGATTCCTTACTTAGTATTCTGAATAAATTTAGCACTATCAGCAAACCTGGTCACCTCACTCCCCAGTTTCCAGATCAGCTGGGAACACTCTGCCCCAGCACAAATCCCTGTAGAAATCTACCAGTCACTTTGAGCCATTGTAAATGGTCTGAAAAGGGTCCTCTCCATAAGGTTAGCCACTAATGAACCTTCTATCAAATGGCATCTGTGTTTATTTTGTTATGTTTACATGTTTCGTTAAGCACATGAAGCTAGTTCTTTCTCTGATGTCTTGTGTGCCTGCTCCGCTCTCTCCAGTCATCCCACAGCAACCATTTCAGTTGGCTTCTGGGATCCAAAATGAATAAGCCAGATTGCTCCTTCTGAAAAATGAAATTGGACTTGGAAACCAGAAAGGTCTGCTTCAAACTCTATACCCTACACACAACATAGATTCATTCCATACCTGATTTCAATCAATACACTCCCTCAGCAGTGGAGCAAACATTGGTTTTCACGTTCCCGTGACTGCTGTCCCGTGTGTGTGAGCATATCACTGGTTTGGGGCTCCTGACATTTGGGCTCCTCAGGTCAGAAGCATGCAAGGACAGAAACAGAATAACTTAAGGTCACAGTAGAGGACAGATTTGGCTGCCCTGCATAAATACCTCAAAGACCAAAATTATCTTCCCCTGACAATTTGAGAAGATGGATATCAACTTGGAGCTGACAGCTACCAATACAGGGCTGAAAAAAAATTGATATGTTAGTATCTGCATATACAGAGGTGTGCAGTGCAAAACAGTATGCCAGTGTCGATTATCAGAAATGCCTGATCTGTTCTGAGCTCCATCACACAGGCAAACATCTGTTTTTCAAAACCTTCATGTTCTCAGCCTGCATCTACACGTGAAGCTTATGGAAATCAAGAACAAAGGCTCATCAGAGAAGTGAGGTAAATGTTTAAGGAAGGGACTCAGGTCTAGAGGAATAATTTTCATCTCTTCTGCCATTGTCTCCAGGTATTGGAGGTACCATCCTGTGGAACTGCCTCTCTAGCACAGGAAGGTAAGTTTAGGCTGGCCAAGTGTCCTCATTTATTACATTTACTTGGTGGCAGTGAAAGATGAAGAAGCTAAAACACAGCCTGCCTGAGCTTAGGAGATACACAGAACAGTCAGTACTTGGCATACAGGCAAGCACTACAAGAATTATAGTAGTATATTAAAATGTACATTACAATTTGTTTAGCAGTAGAAAAGCAGCAATCTTTCCTTCAATACCATTATAAGCTATGTGAAGCCTCTTTATTCGGTGATTTCACTTCTAGATTCAGAAAAGTGATAAGTAAATGTGATCAAGCACAATAAACGAAGGTGTACTTCTTCATCCCACTTCCAATTATCCTTGGTTCAGTTTCATTGACATAAGGCAAAGGCCTGGTAGATGTAACAGCTCATCATCAAAGTCAGTGCTGAGAAGAGAATGAAGATAATTTCATTCCCATTCTATGTCATGACACTGTACTGAAATCAGTCACTGATTACTGTGGCCATTTTTTCTCTCTTATGCACCCTGCTTTACATCTCACCAATAGTTTGTATGGTTGTCATCCAAGTGTCTCTGGTTTTCCTCTAGTCTCTTCCTAACTTTCATTTCACCCTTTAGGCTATTTACACAGGAAGTTGAATACATCCTATTATACTAGAGAGATGCTAAAATAAGGAGGTGGGGGCATGGGAAGGGGAAATCTCCTTTCAGATATCAAAATATCTGTAAGAAGCCTTCCTTAAATTTACCTCTTCAAGCGTTTCATTTCCTCATTCAGTAAAAAAGTAAGCAAAAGCACAGGTACCTTTCAAAGGGTAGCCTGGACTAAGAACTGTGATGATGTCCTTACCCAGGTGATAAGAGACAATTCATGAGATGAGGGTAGGGTCGAATTCAAGTTTCTAACCAGGGTTTCCTGCATGCAGGTAGACAATTAATTTAAGTGACCTTAGAGCAGGTAATCCATTTCAGAAATACTGCAATACACATCTCCTCACAACTGAAAGTACTTTAGCTGATAGTCAGAAGCACCAGCTGTACCACTCCCTTTCTATGTATTATAGACACACCTCTGTTTCCAGTGCTGCCCTTATGGAGGCCTTTTGTATATTGCTTTGAGTACTGAATTTTTAAAATCAGTAAGTAATTAATTTTTTAAATCAGTGGTAAGCATGAGAAGATATTCCAGATAAACAGGTGGTGCAGAGGACTATGTCTAAATTATCGACGCTATCTAATAAATCTATGTAAATATCTGAGTTTCTGCAAAAAGGTTGTTAGTTCATTATATTTTCAGTTTATGTTACCATTGATCAAAATCTTTTGTTTACAAGCTAGAACCTTGCTTCACATGAATATGCCCACACACGTAGACCCGCACAGTTAGCAACGCAAAGAAACATCTGTAATTAGAACAGTGCATTTCAAGCTCCCCTCAGTCCCCAAAAAGCAGTTACATAAAGGCAGGAATTCCATTAGCACATCTGTGTGAAGCAGCATTTGCACCTAGGCAGTGTCACATACTGCACAGGAGACAAGCACAACACATGTACTAAAAATACATAACCTTTACTTTTCCCCCACAAGCAACGCATGGCTTAGTTCGAGCTTGAAAACTTACTTTGGAGACCAAACATGTTCAGCAAACTGAGCATTTTACTATCAGCACTCTGGACATGCACACAAGTATCTCTGAACAAAATATAGTGGTAGGCTCTACACCTGGAAAAAAAATTGGTCTCAGGCAAGCGAAAGTAAGCAAAGGATAAATTGCATTATTATTAAAGTCTTTGGTACCCTGCATTCAAATGAACCATCACATATTAGGGACTAATAACTAGCTCACCTGCAAAAGTCCTGGTAAGATGCAGTGCCAAAGCTCTGCTCAGATGAGAATGGCCCCACTAAGCTACTTGCTGCTGGTCTCAGGCACTTTGACATGGGTTCAAACTATCAGAAACAAATGGCCCTGCCAGTCTGGGAAGCCGAGGAAACCGGAGAGCAACAGGAGCTGCATATACAGCAACTGGGTTCTATCAGAAGCAGGTGGAAATCAGCATGAAAACAGCTCTGTGAAACTCTGGCTATTTGCAGGGAAATCTCTGAAGAAAACAAGCAGTGAAATAATCCTCAATTTATTTATTTATTTTTACCAGGAGGAATGCATTAAGAACATACGGTAGATACACAGAAGCTTTTCTCTCTTTTATCAAACATCTCATTTAAATTCTAAAGCACAGCAGACCTTCATTAAAATTCAATTGTTGCCAGGAGTTTCAGTAACAGAACTATGACAGCTGAAGATAGGGACACTCTTAGTGGGGTGGTCCAAACTACACTGAAGATTCTTGCTCTTAGAAACACAGAGGTTGATCAGATTTTTTTTTTTCCCTTCCCCCCATCGCACTGAATATCGTGACAGTAGATTTGTGGTTAGGCTGGACAGCCTTTCAGGCTAGGACTCCTTGCCTATTCAGATCACTCAGGAACAAAAGCCACAATAAGCACAAAAAGATCCACAAGACTACTCAAAGAGCAGCAAAGATACGTCTTTCATATCATGGGCAGCAATACCATGGGCATGTAGCTGGTAAACAGAAGCACTGAGAAAAGAAAGAGTAAAAAAGAAGTGTATATAGAAGTACTAAGCCCTGACAGAGCCCTTCCATCTTTTTTGTCTTACTCCATAGACTTTACCTGTCTCTTCGTTTGTCTGTTTTCTATCTCTGTTCTCTCAGGAGTCAGATTCCTGCTACCAATTAGGCTCATTAGGATATCCTGCAAGGCTTTGCCATTGCCCAATTAAACTAGTTGCCTGATTGCAGGCAGAAATGCAGGTGACTTTTCCTGTCTGAAGTCTCAGCAAAGACTGCAGAATGATCTCACTGTATGTAGCAGAGAGAGTGTTAACTGCTTGGGTGCTAGGCATGGCACCGGCTCAGAAAACAATCTTCTTTTGAGAAGCAATTGATTAATGTATATATGGCTACTGTTAACTAGGATTATTTATTCCTACCTTTAGACCTATCATGAAAAGTAAATCACAAACTCTGTACTACCAACACCTGTTAGGCAAATGGAATAATAAATAAATAAGTAAATAAATAAGGAATGAAAGCAGCTATAATTGCCGCCTTCCCTTGCAATGCAAGCGACCACACCAGACCTCGATTTGTGCATTGCTAATAACCTCTACATTATTCTAATCCCATTATATATTAACTGATGAAAATCAAACTTGATCCAAAATATAGTTTAGAATGAAATAAATATAAATCATCCCAATTAACAAGCCTCCTGCAACCAAGGTAAAAATCAGGGCTAAGAAAATATGCATTCAAATTGTTATGGTACTTTCTAAAAAAATAAATGTCAAAAGCACTACAAAGTGCATTTAAATGGACATATATTCTGTTATCCCTGTCAAAATAAAGGTATACCAAAACTGCTGGAGATTATCATTAAAATTTAATGATGAAAATTTCAACACCACAGGTTTCCAATAACGCTGGAGTTTTTGAATGGAAAAGATTTGAAAAGGCATACTATGAATGACAGCTTTGAGAATCCTTGTTCTGAAACATTTTGCACCTTTGTCATTTTTTTCCTGTTCAGTGCAAAATTCATAACGTCAAAGAGAATGAACATATAAGACATGATTAGACAAAATGACTGTGCTTAAACTGCAGAAATAGACGTGTTTTGAATTCTAATTTCTTCCACTGCTCAAGAAGAATCTTTCTTTTTATCTGGAAGTGGAAAAGATTAAGTTACTTTTAAGTAAATAGAACTCATCAGCCCTACAATATTCATATTTAGACCTGCTTCTAGGCTTTGATAAAATTTATTTTTATTGCTTTTATCTGTCATTTTGTGAAGATCAAATCTATTGGAGGATAAGAAAACAATTGAAAAGGTAGCTGAAACCTAGAGAAAATGTTTGTAATTCAGAATAGCATGGCAACATCTAATTCATATGCAGTCAAGCTCTGATCCAGGTCTTGAAAGGTGAGGAACTTAAAGAACATTTAAAGCAATGTCCACATCTTACTTTGCTAGGTATTACCAGTGCCAACTCCATGTTTTATTTGTTTTATTAGATGGGAATTTCATCAAAATTCTAGAACAAGTGTGAAACACTTCAGTGTGGCTAGCTCTGATTCCACACTGACAGATCCAGCTTTTGCCATAATAAAAGCCAATCTGCAAATGTTACTCTAGATTTGATCTTTCTCAAAACTCAAAAGTTATGATATCAGATTTTAACATGATGTTCTGATTACCATCTGCCATGTGACAAACTAATGATAGAAGATCTTTATAACAAAAATAATTGATAATCAGGCCAGTAGTTTGCTATACTGTTATTGATACGCTGTTACAGATGTTCTCGGTATGTGCATTGCTTAATTTTTAGCACTGAATAGAGAGTGAAAGCAACATGATAGTATTTATCCTAAACTCAGAGCTACCTTTTGAGTAGGGGACATTAATTCAATTTCCATCTTTAGTACAGTTGATCTGTGCCCCAGAGAAAGAGCCATACACCTCCATCTGTCTTTTTTGAATGTAAGCATTTAAGTGTCTATTTATTAGATCTTTCCTACTTTGTAGTCCTAGAGAGCTGCGGACTACCATGTCCTCTCACTGGACAGCTCCTAAAAGCTGATTGGGACTTCTAGGTGATAACATTTCAGTGTATAGCTAAAGTGCTTAATTAGTCCCAGACATCTTGGCAGTTTGTGTTGTGAATTCCATGCTATTTATTTTAAGACTTTTCTTTCAGCTATCCTAGCATCATTTTTCTTAGAACATATCTTTGATATATCAGAGAACACTTTTATGACATGTATCCCTCTACTAGTGCCAAGAAAGGTGACAGCATTAAACAAGAACTGTTCCAATACTAATCTCTAACTACCCTACTGTAAAATAATTTCTCTTTTCATATCACCTCCTGCTCTTTCTCCTGCAGTTAACCCCTTATCCATATTTCATTATCACAGTCTAATAATTCCATATATCCCACTAGAAAGCAGGGTTATAAAGAGGACCCTGGGAACTACCATGTAGTTAGCCTTACTCAGTGCCCAGGAAGATCATGGAAGAGATCCTTCTGGAAGTTATGCTGTAGTATATGAAGACAGGGATGTGATTAGAGGCAGCCCATGGAAAAATAATATCTGACTATGCCATGACATAAATGCATGAAAATGCCATAAAAATGGTCAGAGGGCTGGAACACCTCTCCTGTGAAGAAAGGCTGAGAGAGTTGGGGTTGCTCAGTGTGGAGAAGAGAAGGCTCTAGGGAAAAATTATTGCTGTCTCACTATATGAAGTGGGCTTATAAGACAGATGGAGAGAGACTCTTTACCAAGGTCTGTGGTGACAGGACAAGGAGCAATGGTTTTAAACTGAAAGAAGGTACATTTAAATTAGATGGAAGAAGTTTTTTACCATTAGGGTGATGAGGCACTGGCATAGGTTGTCCAGATGGTTGGATGAGGCTTTGAGTGACCTAGTCTAGTAGAATGTGTCTCTGCTTATAGCAGTAGGGTTGGAACTAGATGATCTTCAAGGTCCCTTCCAACCTAAACCATTCAATTGTCCTATGATCTAGCCAGACTCTTTTCCATAATCCAAGAGATATTGGACAAGTTTCATTTTTCCCAAAAAGTATTACACAGCTACGCTGGATATCTACGAGCAAAGTTCCCCTCAAGACTTTTTACTTATTCAAGCTCTTTAAGAGGCATGAAGGATTTGCTAGGTCAAAATAAATTTTAAAAAATATATTATCATTCCTCAACTCAGAAAATTTATCTTGAAGTATCAAAGATATGAGTTCTGGTTTTTGCTTGTTAAACAGTTCATGCATTTTATATTTGTAAATGAACTTAAAAAAAACCCCAAACTCCTAATAGTGAAGAAACCTCTCTCATAAATACAGAAAACGAAAACTATCCATAGAGTCTCATTCTTAATTTCTACTTCCTTTCTGCCTCTTGATAATTTTGCTTCCCTTTCTAAGAACTACAAAAGACCAAATACAAAGAATGGTCAATGCTGCCATCAGTAAGGTCTTAAAATTTCTAGATAAGTGTTATAATCAAGGAGTAAGTAAAAATGGGAACCAACAGTACAGTTGGATAAATTTTCCTCTGCCTGTATTTGGAAAGGAAAAAGTAATCCATGCTTAATTACCATGAACTGCTAAGCTCAGGAGACAACCTAAGCATCTGCATTCAGGTGGTTGAAGGCTCCTGCCCACAGCCCAGATTTGGGTGACCAAGTTCTGAAGCAGAATAGGGAATCATGCTTAATATTTCCCATTGACTAAAGTGCGGAATTTTGGTGACTTTTGTGAGTTGCATAATCCTCCCTGCATCCTGTGGAGAAGACTTAAAGGCATCTAATGCTGGGTTTTAAATTCCATCTGGAGACTAGGAGCTTAAAAATTATGAGCTATGGTATCTTACCTGAAGCTAAGAGTCTTTCATTAAATTTAACCTTAAGTGTGGAAAAACCTTAAGGTAAAACTGTAAAATACACAGTAATTCTCAAGCTATTCTTATCATATTATTTTCATCCAATATGCTTTTTTTTTAAATCTATGCATCACTAATATAATTCAATTCCTATAATAGAGGGAACAATAAGGAAGAAATAGAAAAAAAACATATATTACTGGAATCATAATTCTTTTACAATGTGCCTGGAAATTTGTACGTGGCTTCTCTCCTGTGATAAACAGTAAAGTCAAGCTTGAGTCCTCTGAGGACAAGAAGAAATGAAGATAAGGTACATTTTAAAAGTTGATTATTTTCTTTGCATTTTGTTGTTGTTTTTTTTTTCCTGCCAGAGTTCTTCAAAACGATTTTGTTTTTAAAGATTTTCTGTTAACATCTACTCTTTACTTTATATGTATTTATTTATTCCCCAGTGTTCAGTTAGAAGTGTTTTTCTCCTGTACACATATCCTAGAAATAGGACTCTAACAAAAACACTTAAGCACCTCTGTCAACATATTGATGAGAAGAAATCATAACATATTCCTGAGGAGTAATTATTAATGCTTTAAGAATATAGCAAATCTTTATCAAGTCAACAAATCTGCAATATAATAATGCTGCTTGTAATGGGGTAGCACACTATTAAGTGAAACAAACATGCTTTAATCAAGGATTATATGAGCATGGTCTCTAAGTCTGTCTGCATTGGTTGTAGTATTATTGTCTTGTTACTTTTCAGATTAATTTATTTCTGATCTTTACACTGTTTTACTAGAAGGATGTACCCTATACGCAGTTGTGAGGCAGCACTGAAATGCCTTTTGCTACAGCCTGGCTGGAGTGACTGAAACAAACTACTATGCTTAGATGGTCTCAGGCTAAAAGTATACTAAAGGCATACCTACTGATTTTGGCAGGCTTTTTGGCCTAACACTCCCCCCACAGCCACGCTGCTTTTATCCATCTGTCCACATAAACATATGGAAAGTTTGTATTAAGCTTCCAGGCTTGGCACTTTGTATGCAATTTGACATGTCAAGGATAATGTCTCTTGAAGCTGAGCCTAGATGTGAAAAACGAGGCTTATGGGCATAAGTCCATATTACAAAACTCTGCTCAAGACCTCAATTAGTGCTGAATAAACCGCTATAATAAAAATTCAAATTAGAACAAACAAATGCTGTTCACATCAGTCTAAAGCAAGCTGATCATTTAGGCTTTTGGCCACACTCTCAGCTCCTGTTAGCTGTCTAGGCTAGGACTCAAGCACCAGCATGAGCACAGGAGTGCTCTATAGCCTCTCTGGTAGCTGCTTCTGCTGTCATCCACTCTGGGAAGGACAGCTTACAGGATCGGTGTGACAGTGGTTGATGCCAGTCACCTTGGCATCTGATACACTGCATGGTTAACTCAACATTCTGGGGGATTTGACAAATATTATAATGTCAGGAGCTTTTAACAACTTTCTGTTGCTGTTTACAATATGTCAGAGGAAGCAGATGTTAGCACTGCCCTATGTCATGACTTCTGTCTACCGATGTCTTAATGTCAAGTTGTTTCTCTCTGAAATATTCCAGTACGTTCTCATTATCTTCTCATAAATAGAAGGCCTGGTTCTGAAAACTGCTGAGTGCCTTCAATTTCTCAAGTTCAGTTTCAGTCAAGTCCAGAAAATACTAAACCTCTCTAGGATGCCTGGGTTCAGCTAAGCAGGGCAATTCTCTATCCATAACAGCATAAATTGACAGATCCCATAAATTTGATTAGAAGATCCTTGCCTGAAAGCATTGCGCAGCAGATATGCTGACAATGTACAGAAGATTTTACAGAAACATTTATTCAAAATACAGGATCCAGTAAACAAAATAGACCGAAAAAGGCATAAGTAATGTGCTATGTGCTTGTAAATGAAGTAGATGTCCACACTGTGTTTCCAAGAGCAATTTACAAACAGAAGAGAGTATACACAAACATTAGCATGAAAAGTCCTATTGTGTTCATTCTGAACAGGAATTCTTTCTGCAGTTAGAGAGAGGTACTGTATTAAATAACAGTTACAGCAGCAGAAAGTTGTTTGATTAAAAAATGAAACACAGCCCAGCCTTTTCACCCTCCTTACTTCATGTTATACCCACCATTAAGATACTCAATGAATTTACCAAAATTCTCCTGCTGAAACAGGAGAAGTCATACTAACTCTCTCTGTGGGCAGAGAGGTTCTTTAAAAGCCTTTTATTATGATGAATGTAATATTGTGACTCTGCATTTGACCAACTTACTAGAAATTCTGTTGTAAAACAATAGAAGAAATTAAGGCTTGCCTTTAATATGTGTTAGGAAACCTATCTATATTTTGCTCTGCGACTGCTTATCTTTCATATTTTAACAACTTAGATTAAAAGACTACCTACCGGCTGTTCTAATATTCAACTAATATCTTTCATTAAAAAAAGAAAAAAGTTTTATTTTGCTCTTACAGAACATCAGTACCTGAACAACCTAAAAAGTATCACCTCTCTTGAATAAGAAGATTCAACAGAACTCTAGTGGAAATTTAAGGTTCCTACTACAATATAAAAAGTAATAAAAACAAACAATCTTTTTAATGTCTAACTATAACTCTGAACTACAGCTTCCTAAACTGTGTCTGGTATGCCTTAGCTATTTTAAGAACCACAGCCTGAATTATCTAAAATAAGGGACACCAAACCATCTACCTTTGGCTCATTAAAAAAGCTTCTAAATCAAACCTTCCAAGCAAAAAGCAATACATGATAGGTTTTGTTTAGTTTTGTTTTGTTTTCCCCAGCTTTTTTATTATTACTATTAGTTCATTTCACCTGTGGGGTATCTATAAATGAAGTCTTTTTAAATACCGCTATACAACTTCTTTTGCATTCTTCAGCCTCGCACACTGAACCTAACCTTCTCACTCATGAGCATACCCAACTCCACTACTTCTCTCAGTGAGCTGTTTGGGAATACCATGACTTGAAGACTAAATAGTGTTCAACATCTGCAACAGTGCCAGAAAATCAGATCAAGAAGAGAAGTATTTTAAATATAAGATCACTGTCATGTAAAGAAGTTTCATTTGCTTAAACCATGAAAATATAGCTTGATCCTGGAATCAGTGAACTCTTAATTGCAAGCAGAATTTTCTTAGTTAAATAGTTACACACATGACTTGCCCTACTTGTTTCATGTTTATAAGACCCAGCCAGAGCAAGGTATGCTGGAGTATGGTACACTGCCAATGCGAATGTTTTTCTGCCATGCCAGTGGTAGGACAGGACAAGAAAACAGAAGGGCTTTACCCAAGGGTCTAACATTTTGGGTATGATACTTCTGTAAGATGAGTGCACTTAGCAGGTCTTCTCCCTTATATTCTGTCCTTGTGAGAAAAAGCAAGTCCATCTCTAAGATTTCAGAGCATCAGTGCAAACTAGAGGCAAGGATCCACACTGGAGGTTTGAAAGAATAGTGCCTGTAGCATTTAGTTTGCTACACAGAATGAAGATGAAACAGTTCCCAGTTTCCTCTTTGTTTTCCTTAATTATTCTGTGAATTAAGATTTGTAGTTACATTTAGTCTACTAATGTTTAGGTTTATTTTCTCTTCCTGCTTTTATAAACTAATAGGTTATGTTTTTAAAGGAATTTAGGTGACATCTTTTTTAAGAAAGAATTCATCATCCATGCTTTGATTTAAAGGCAATTGTAATTAATCTGGAAGTTTGGGTGATTTTGGCGTTAAAATGATAACAAATAATTCCAAATAATATTTTACTCTCTTCTGTTAGTTTGGGGTTTTCCTCACAGTCAATTTACTGGAGAGTTCATTGTGTGCAACATAGTAGAACTA
Source organism: Coracias cyanogaster (assembly GCA_033124195.1). NCBI lineage: Eukaryota > Metazoa > Chordata > Aves > Coraciiformes > Coraciidae > Coracias > Coracias cyanogaster. The sequence goes on from JAVSBS010019909.1 coordinate 205,916, forward strand.
AACTATCCATTTTCATTCTGTCCTATTACCCTGCTTGTCCAAAACAATAGAAAAGATGGCTCCCATGACTTGTTTTTCTGCCTACAGAAGAAAACCAGGGAAAGATGAAACTCTTCTCAGAACAAGATATATTTTGTAAGTTTCCTGAACCAGGGACACAAGTTACAATTTTGGAGAAGAAAAGAACTGCTTATCCTTCTGATGGTGAGAAGTTTTTTCTTGCCTACAGTAGGTAATGGGGATACAAAGACCAAGGTTCAAGAGCATAATGCCCTATGTGTCCTGATGTGCACCAGATGTTGAACAGCACAAGATTTTGGCAACCTGGACAGTCAATGTAGCCGAGAGGCTTAGGAACACTCAAGGATAGTTACCTGCCAGCTAAGTCACTCTGATCTCAAACATGTTGAGGTTAGTACAGTAGCATGGTGAAATCTCCAGTAAAATAGATTTCTGACATGGAAAATCATTGTAGAGACAATAAATACAAACAATACAGAAATAAGATCCTGTAGAAAATGCAATTTTTCTGATTTTCTATAGTATTGATCTCTTCCTCTGGTCTTCTCTGTAGACTTAGTTCAGTGGAAATATTTAAGACATGGAACATTTTATTGTGGTTGAGCAGTGACTAGGAAATTACTTCTGCAAATGACTTAGCTATTAATGAAGTGCAGGTGAGAATAGAGCTATGCAAATAAGTTACCCTGTAGCCTTTATATCCAATATAATCATCAGAACGGAAAAGGTGATAAAATATGTTGGCACAGATCATCACTAATATTTACACAAGGGGCTGGACTTGCAAAACCACATATACCGCATCCATGAGGGGTGGAAAATAGGAACAGTAGCATTATTATTGATATTATTATTATCAGTGGCTACTAACAAAATACGAACAACAAAGAAAAAAAGCTACCAAGCAACCCTTAAAAATTAATATAGAGGGTGGAATTCCTTAGAGGATTAAAAAGGAAACAAACAAACAAACAAACAAACAGAAAGTTGCTCAACTTTGCACACATCCAAATACCAAAACTTGTAGGCAAAGTAGTAATAGATCTCATGTTGAAGAGAGAGACCTCTGCCTGAAATTGCAGTGTTGCTATTTTCTACAATTAATCCCCAAAATGTTACCAGCACCACAAGATCAGCACATGGATCAAGACTGCCAACATGAGAGAGGAGTCGCAGTTAAATGGACACTGCTAAAATGACCTCCTCATTTTAGTCTGAAAAATAGAGACTAATAGATGAGCAGCCAGCTCCAGTTTGGCAAATGTGTCCAGCAGGAGAACTGTCAGGCTGTATCTTGGTTTTAACAGTTCACTGTTGTTCCTACAAAAGCTGCTCTAGCACACCCTAAGTAGAGCTGGTGCAGAAATCACGATCAAGATGCAGTTTCAAGCTGTTTTTACACCAAAGCATTAGCTTCTTATCCCTTTCATAGGTGTCTCCTTCACTAATGGAATACATTTAGTAGTCTGCCTCTCTTTGGTCAGGTACATCTACTTTGTGCCTGTGTAACCAGAATAGAGATAAAGCCCACAGCCCATGAAAGGGAAGCCACTCACAAGCTCTCCCTACTTAGCATAATTGGTATGAGCTATTATGGGAGAACAGTAAAAGGGAACATGAAGCTATTGAAAGGTCAGAATCAAGGTGGAAAAATTTCAGCTGAAAATAAGAGTTTTCAATCAAAGGATCTTTTTAGAAGAATTATGTAGATTTAGGTTAGCATATTGCATTAATCTGTACATGGAGAATCGTTGCAGAAAAATGTGTATATGTGCCAACCTATTTCTTGGTTTTAATGAAACACATTCAGGATTTTCCATTTGGAATGTTTTAAAGAAAATATGCCAACTGCCCTGCAAAAAGTGCAGAAAATAGCTCAGAAATGAAATATTTAATTCTACACCAAAATATTTTTGTTCTATTTCTTTCAGTTCATATAATATATTAAGAAACCAGCTATTTACACAGAACTTTGCCTAAGATTCCTAAAAAATCCACAGAAATGGACTTTTTCATGAGAGAATGTTCAAACTTCTCCTTTCCTGTGAATTTGTTCAGATGTTTCCCTATTTGTGAAGTCTAGATTTGGACCTTCCAGACTAAAATTCCCCCAGGACAATTTACCAAACCAGGAGTTAGTCCTCCCCTCCTCAGGATGGAAATGTTCCAGTAACCAGACTGAAGCCTACAGCAGAGCTGCTGGGTAAAAACTGTCACCAGGATTGGACCACTCCTATCAAAAGCAGCTGGTCCAGCTCATTGTTACTTCTAACCTCCATCTAAGGAGCCCTTGGGAAAAAGAGCAGGCTGCCCATGTTTTCCTAATTGTGACAGCTAAATTCTGATCATGTGGACTCTCAGACAAGACAGAGATTTAAATATGTGACTATATTCTTCCCGAATGCACTTTACACTCATTTCATTGCTGCAAGTACAGCGCAGGTGAACACGTCTGCTCAAAGGACTGAGTAGGAGCAGCAGGACTACTTCTGCAACACTCCTACGACTGCTGTAACAAGAAGTTTGGATATTGTAGCTCATCCATGACAGGAATCTTCAAAAATGTACAGATGACTTATATTACTTTTAGCAGTGCAAATAACGTCTGTTAAGGAATAGATTCCAGTGCACAAAGTAACAGAGAAGAGTGTGGACAAAACACTGGCTCCAATTTGTCCATGTAATGTAAGTATCCAGAAATAGGTGACTAATGAGTATATTCACAGAAAGCAAGAGTTGTTTACAATGGTGGACTGAGCTAGCCAAATACACTATTTGATGCAGAGCTCTTTGACTTCACTATCAGCTCTCCCCCACAGGCTTGTGTACCCTTCTCCGAAGGAAGCAAGCTGCACACTGCTAACGAGGCTCATCAGCATTCTTGCCAACATTGCTGCCTCCAGCCTCACCAATCCTTATTAACAGAGCTCTAGGGCAGACTGGCACCTCAGCTCGATCATGCGTGGGGTCACTTCTCCATGCCACAGCACCATAACAAAGTCCCAAATTAGAACAACATCTTTTAAGTGTACTCTATAGCCTTTATTTAAATGCCTTTTAATGTAAATTCACTGCTCATAAAAGTGAAGGAATGACTGTTCTGGCAGCCTCTGGGCATCATTTGGGAAGATGAAGTGCAGGCTTATCTGCATAACTGCAAGTGCACTATCTCTGGCTGTGGCCTTGTAACCCCAGCTCCAGTCTCTTCATCAGAATTAGCCCAGCGGTTCCAAATCCTGCAAATGTTTTATGAATGCAGGCAAATGTCCATTAGGGTCCAAACTGAGTTTTCCTCTTGTGACCTAATTACAGTTTAGTTTTACTGTGTGCCCTGTGAGATGCCACTTGAGGTGATTTGGACTGCCCGGTGAGTCATAACACTGCCAGTGGGAAGAACTGGAGAGAGATGAGGATGTTATGATGACTTGGCACCTGAGAAATACATAAAGGCTTTAGTCAAACTCCTAATCCATCAGTCACTGATGGAGCCTGAAGCCCTCAAGAGAGCACGCAAGTGTACTCCTGACTCAGTAGTTTAATAGCATGGTCTCTTCCCCACCAAATGCTGGGTCAGTTTTACACAAAATAAATCAACCTCCCTTCTTTCCCTATTACTTCAGCTGCCTCCCACTTGCTCATTTCATAGCAATTAGGAATCAGACTGGGGGCATATAACCATCAGTAGGCACTGATGAGGGACGACAACAACAACAAAAGACAGGCAAAACAGAGAGCTGGAGAACCGACAAATGTATGCAGGAGGCAATGTATTTTTCAGCCATGTTTGATTTCTGTACATCACCCATTCATCCTCACACTTGCCACTATCACACGGCCCTAGTGGTATCTCGTTGTTTATTACTATGAAGTAACAACACTAAAATTGGCAAGCAGGAAGTAAAGCGTTCACTTATCTGAAATCTAGTGTAACACTACAATTTAAAAAGATGTATGATACAGAAGCTGTATCCACAGGAGAGGATTTGCCAATTTAGGCACGTTTTGGGAACCCTCACGAAGACATGGCTGCAGCAGCTCCTGCCAGTTTTTCTAACCTACAAGGCAGGAGTGTCCCACCTGGCAGGCTGAGAATGAGGTTGGCAGTAGGAAGAACTAATGGGAAGTCTTTCCAATAATGAAGGACTGGTATATCATAGTAAAGGTCAGAAGTTGTCACACAAATAAAATTCTGCCTAGATAGACCCAAAAGACATGGACCACTAAAATCAGTTAATGGAGCAGAGGACTTATTTAACAGCAAAAGGAGTGGGAAGTCAAAAAACTGAGCAATGTCAAACCGCTCGTGAAAAGTGAGTCACACCACAATAATTCAATCATTGCATTTCTCATCTAGAATGCACCAGAGAAACACTACCCAACATAGAATTTCTTGTTACTTAGCTATAATAATTGCTAGTAAGAAGAATTAATATATTAAATTTAGATACTATATAATGATTGATGTTACATTATATATAACTACCTATATTATAATATGTAGGTGTTACATAAAAGTATAAACTAATGGTGAAATAATAACATTTAGAAAAAATTAAAACCAACAATGAACAAGTTAAGTTATTAATAAATAAACATAACAAACATCTTACAGAGAAAATACAGGCATAAGAATTATCCTAGAAAAGTATGCCCCGTGCCATGCTCAAACACTCAGGGCCCTTGGGGCTTCGGAGGACCCACGCTGGTCTCACATGAGGCATTGCTGGGAGGCTCTATGCAGCAGAAGAGCCTGGCCATGGGGCTGCTCTCAGCGGGCAGTGGAGATGCACCCTGAGGAGCTGGGACACCCCATATCTAGTCCTTGCTTTCCACAAAAATAGGTGCCTTCTATGCTAGTGATTAAATCTTGACTTCTGTCCTGCATAATCAGTCTCATCATACTGAAGAAGATTCAGCTGTCATTTAATGGAAAAAACTTCCACATGATAGATAGCAAGGAATAAAAAACAAGGACACGAAGGATGAAGTACTGTCATTTAATCAACACGTAAAAGCTAGATTCTAGTATTCTTTAATGCCACCTTGTCTTAATTTCTTTTTTTTCAATTTTATTTTTAAAATCAGGCCTCCTCATTATTCCAGTACTACCTAGAACATGTACCTAATCTATGCCTATTAGGCCCACATCTAAACTGTCTCTATCTCAAGTACATCAGTAATATACCTGAAGGTGTGCATATAATCACATCTTTCACAGGCTTTGCCCCTGGCCAGTTTATCAGACAACTTAGCAGCTCTCAATTCTTCATTCAAAATGACAATTTTAGCTTACCTTGAATATGTAGATGAAGCTAAAAATACTGTGCACTTTATTCTGCAAACAATGTTTTAAGGCAAGAAAGAAAGGCTAAATTCTACTGCTCAAGAGGCAATGATGCAATTAACGTAGACAACTAAAAAGTATGAGCAAGAGAAATTAAATAGTCTAGTATGATAAATAACAAAAAAATTTCCTCAGTAGTCCTTGTATTATTATTGTTGCTACTGGTAATAGCAGTAGAAAATTCCATTACTTTTATATTTGCACTCTGACCTACATTCTTAAATTACAAAATAGTGCAGCTTTTTTATATTTGAAGCTCATACACACATTATGACATTGTCAGAGAAGACTGCAGATTTTGACAGCTGAGTTGGACATTCTGCCTAAGATCTAAGAATACATTTTAAGTATTCAAATGCACAATCAGTACTACCCAAACAAATGCTGAAAATGTTTTCAGAAAAACCAATGGAATCCATGCTACAATGGAAATAAATATATCCACATACCTTTGAGAGTGTCTTGACCCTTTGCTAATTAATATGTTTGAGGCCTGAGAAACGCTTCCTTCTCAGGATGATGATTCTTTTCATGCATACACGTAGAGCCAAAGACATTTACAGATATGGAATCTCTCCTATCAATGCTATTTGGATCGCATTTGGAACATAGGAAAGCTCCATCTGCCACAATGTCTGTTGTGGCCACTCAGCAGTCTCAGCAGGCCATCCAATACTTGTTTTTATCATCAGTGGATTTCTCCTGGGCCTACAAAGATGACTTTAAATTTCTGGTGGCATTTGAATTAATTACAAAGAATGTCAAAGTTTTACCAATTCCCTGGAACAAAAATGGTAAGAAAATGCGATTAAAATAAAGATATTACAAGCACAGTGCAAAGCAATAGTCATAGAATCATAGAGTTAAAGATCATCATTTAGACCTTTAAGATCATCAGGTCCAACTACTAACCAGCACTGTCAGGTCTCCCACTAAACCATGTCACTAAGCACCACATCTGCACATCTTCTACATACCTCCAGTGGTGGTAATTCAACCGCTTCCCTGGGATAATAATGCAAGGCTGGGATATTTGTGATTTTATATTAAATAGTTCTTTGCTGGGATTATTTAACTCAAAGAGCTAAACCATCTCTAACTTAATCTGTCATTACTCTGGCATTTGTCACCGGTGAATTAGAAAACACTCAGTAAATTTATACCTGTTATCTTCACCACATTTTAGTAAAGATAACATAATATTAATTAAGGGTATTCTGACCTATGATGGTACAAGATGGCTAATTCATGGCTGTTTATACTTTCCTTATTTACTTAGGAATTACGTCCAAACATTTAATCTGTTTTTTGTTGTTTACTACTCAGTTTTCTTGATTGGTTAAGCAATGTCAATTTACCACCTTGTCCCAGTGAGTCATCGGCTTAGCAAGAGTAGAAGACAGGATTCTCCTTATTTCTCATTCTTTGTCTTACCCTGCAAATTGCAAGACCTCCTTGCTGTTCAGGTAAAATCCAAGACGTGGACTGTGCTATATGATATAGATGTCCCAATGGTCAAAGCAGAGACTGGAAGTCAATAAACTAGTGGATAGTTTCTGCTTAGAATTCTCCTGCTGAATGCACTTGATGCATCCAGACAGTTAAGTTCTAAACTCAGTGTTGTGCTAGATGAGGAAATAAGCAGGAAATACAAATGCACAGGCAATTTTTTTCCCCAGCAATTTTTAAAACACCAATATAAGCTCTCCACTAAACACACAGAAGCATTAGTGAGCTCATGAATGTTATTATGAGCAGATTTAGAAGACATGGGTCTGTTGTTATAACTATGTGATACAGTCAGCAACAAGAATGTTTTTCTTCATTTTTGTGCAAGAATAAAATGACTGTCACCTCACCTATCTTCCCGAAATGTGTCTTGCACAATGTTTGATCACATTGTCTATCCTCTTCCAGTCTCTTCTTTCTCACCACTCTCTACAGTGAAAGCAGGATTTCTAGTTTTCATTTTAAAACCTGAGACAGCCCTTTTCTGACAAGGTCATATGAAACAAGGTATTCTTTCCTGAAAAGAGCTTTGGCACCTTCCATTAGACAGTACTGTGAAACTGAGAAACTTGTGTGTGTGTTGAGGGTGTGTTCATGTGTGTGTCTGTTCATAGTGTATGTACATGTGAATCTGAACATTATTCAGAAAGTGTTGATTTTGTGTCTTGTGGACTGTGGAAAACATGTTTTGCATCCAGTTGAACTTTATTTGCCATCCCCAGTTTCACGTCTGGTTTGTATTTTAGATGCCGAACAGTTTCACACATCTTTGATCACTCACACCACACTTAAAGCAAACCAACCAGAGCCTTTTATGCCATTCTGGCATGGAGAAGTGAAAGAAACGCCAATGCACAGAAGTGCCAGGAAGGATAAATAAATTTTCCTCTCTTTCCGTCTTTCATCCACAAGATATTGTCCTCCTAACTTACTCTTTTTCTGTCATGAGAAATCCTGACCACTTTCTGATGTTTCTTCTCTGATCACAATGATATTCATTCTTATTCCCCTTGTGCACTCAGAGACTTTTGAGAAACATCAACTGTTTTACTTTTGTGACATTCCAGTTCTTTGATCTCCTGACAAATAAATACCAACTCAAAACTTGTAACAAAAGAAGAGTGAAAAGCAGAGAGGATACACGCTTTTTCACTTTTCTTTTTTCTTCTGAAGATAGAGCATTGGGGTGTGGATGGAAACCCCTGCTGCTGTTCATTAACTGCTATTGAATAAAACTTCCTTCAAAAGTAACACGTATAAATATATGTATGTAAACATAGTCTGTGGAGGATGGATGCTTCTTGAAACCACTACTGGTTTTTTTAAGATATATTCTCTTAAACACATGTTACTTGAATACCTTAAAAAGATGGTGACTAGGAAGCTGGATGAAAACCAGGATGACAAGAAAGAGAATGACAACAGTTGTAGCTGGACAGGTGGATGGATGAGAATAACACAAGTAGCAATCATTCTTCTTCTATGAAGTGGCACAAACAGTAATTTGCCCCAATAACAGCATGGTATAACCCTGTCTACGCAGAAGAGGATCTAAAGGCAGACTGAAACACTCTCCCTTGTTTTACAGAGAAATTAACGATTTAGGATACATTGTTGACAGATATTTTAGTATTTCACACTACACTGCAATGAAACTAAATATTAAGTATACCTCCTGTCAGTGTTGAAAAAGCTACTTGAATATTAATGAGTTTTTCAACAAGGATGTTTAAGAAGAGTTCAGAAATAAGAATTCTAGTAAGGTAGCCATTATCTCCTAATGTAAAACAAGAAAAAAGATTAAAAGAGAGACATTTTATGCCAAAAAGTAAATCTTTTACAAATTTTCTTTCCAGTTCTTGAATTTAAATGTATTATTCTCATGCAAACTCTTAAGATACACAGTTGTTAGAAATGACAGCTAAGAACTTGTTAATAGTCACAAGAAAAGTATTATTTGAAACTTTGTTAACAAGTTAGCAAAAAAGAAATAATTTTTTAAAATAGAGCTAAATAAAGCTATCTGAAAGATTATTCTAAGGATTGACATGCAGACTGGATGCAGAGGGAGGTGTTGAAGGGACTGTTACCCACAAAACAAACCTATTAATGTATGTGATTTGGAACAGTCAGTTGCCTGCCTGAAAATGTAAATTTCAGGTCATTATGGCACACTGAGATCAGAGTAAATTAGAATATGAATTCAACCCTTAAACAAAACACGTAGTAATAAAAAAGCTTTCTTGACACTTGTGCTCAAGCAGGGCCACCAGTTTCCCAGGACCACACCCAAGTGTCCACTAGGACCTCTAGGTCCTTTTCTGCAAAGCTTGTTTCCAGCTAGGTGGTCCTCAGCATATACTGGTACATGAGATTGTTCCTCCCCAGGTGGAGGACTTTGCACTTCCCCTTGTTGAGCTTCTTAAGGTTCCTGTCAGGCCATTTCTCCAGGCTGTTGGGGCCCCTCTGGATGGCAGCATGACCCTCTAGTGTATCAGCCGCTTGTCCCAGTCTCATGTCATCACCACAAGAGATTCACATGAAGAATGAAGCTTAAAAGCCAAAGTTTACAAATACATGGACTATGGAGGGCACTCTGATGGGGCTGAACTAAGACTTCTGGTTAGCAGAAGCCCTGAAAAGAGTGTTCACATAACTATTTTAAGCACAGAAGGGCAGAGAGAAAACATGAAGAGTCCTATAGAATCATAGACTCATAATGGTTGGAAAGGACCACCAGGATCATCAAGTCCAACCTTCATCCTAACATCTCCCTAACCACTGAAGTGCTACAGCTACTCGTTTTTTAAACACCTCCAGGGATGGTGACTCCACCACCTCCTTGGGCAGTCTATTCCAGTGCCTAACCACTCTCTCAGTAAAGAATTTCT
>JAVSBS010019909.1:215741-229942 GCA_033124195.1 Coracias cyanogaster
AATATCTAATCTAAACCTCCCCTGATGCAACTTGAGGCCATTTCCTCTCATTCTATCATTAGTAATTTGAGAGCAGAGACCATCACCAGCCTCGCTACAACCTCCTTTTAAGATGTTATGTTATACCTCAGTATATACGCTTGATAATTGTTGGCCTCGATAAAAAGAGAATGTATGATGACTGTCCTGTTGTTACTGTTAATAAACAGAAAATAAATAAATTTATAACGTTATGTCTTATATTTTTTTATGAGACTTTATACTCTGAATTAATAAAATCCAGTGGATGCAGGAAAAAACAATGATAGGATTAAGGTTCTAAAACACTCATATAGTTTATCTAACTGTCTTTATACCAACAGTATGAAGAAAAAAACCTCAAAGAAGAAGAAAAACAAATAAAATGCATCAGAAAAAAAAAGATAAAAGGAAAGGATCTTACTTTCATTTTGGTATCAGTTATTCAACGTCAGTTTTAATATAAGTTTCCTCATAATTTATTGAAATATACAAATTTTGATACAAAAAAGGGTGTATTTTTTTTTTCCTGTGGTTTGTTTCTTTGTTTGTTTCTTTGTTTTAAAGATTCATCTTGGTACTCCCTTTTAGAAGATTTTGTTCTGCCTGATGAATAAATATAGCAGAATTCCTTATCTAATGCTTTCATGTAATCAATGTTTAATGCAGTGGTTAATTAAATATTGTTAAATATGTGTATGCTCACACTGCAGCACAGTTTGAACTTTGTGTGCAGTTTATATGCAGGTCTGAGCAAAATAAGAAGAAAACAAAAGGCACATTAGCAGAGAATTACTAGCTTAAGAATATAAAATAAAGGAAGTTTTAATACCATTTGTATCTTTATTTAAGCATAAGTATTATAAATAGGACAAGCTCACTTGCTGAGAATGTTTAGTAGGCTAAAGAGCAAACAGTGCTACTGTCATTTTTTATACATGCTAAGTAATTTTAGGAAAAGGGGAAAAAAAGAAAATTCCAATGAAATTCCAGCCAATTGGAATTACATGGGCTTTTGACACAGACTTCAATGAACAACAATTTCACTTTTTCTATGCTTTGAAAAAAATCATGAACAAAGCACTATCAAATGGAACAGGTTAATTAATATGCACAATTAATCATCTACAATCTCAGTAATGTGGACTTTTCTAAATTATTTTGGTTTTTAAGATAGCTAACATATAGATTGCTTAGCCTTAGTTGGAAGCCCATAAAAATAATTCCAGTTCGCTTTATCTTATGCTTTTCTGCAAAATAATATGGTAGTGAAGGTCATGCAATACTTTCATGGGGTAAGTATTGCTGCAGTACTTGGCAAGGTTTCCTTGCCTTGCAAAGACAACTACTGTTAAATATTGTATAAGTATTTTTGTGTTTTAAGATGAATAAGATATTGAAACCAAACAAAACTATGGCTGTTAATTACAAAGCATCTCATTCTTGCATGTTTTCATTTCTCTAGCTAAGAGAATGTCTTAAAAGGATAACAGAACCATACTTGATTAATTTGTTTACAGTCAGGCAGTGAAGCATACACTAGGAGTTACACTTTGAATAGGTACATTATAAAGGACACAGAGAAATCAAACTGATATATTAATTCCTTATGAATGGCTCAGATGAAAAAAAATATTTTGGTACATTTGCATATTGTCTTTATACATATATTTACAGATATATTTAAAAACACATATATTTGAGCTAAAATAACTGCAAAATATTCTCTGCATTCTCTTTGCATAGACACTGGTTTATGTTACTTCTGTTTGTGAATTTTTGTTTGGGGTTGGGGTTTTTTTTTTGTCATGAGACTCTAATATGTTTTACAGAAAAATAACTCTTCAGCTACTACTTGTGATTCTCAAAGACTTGCTAGGATAGCAGAGGAACACATCAAGCTATAGCTTGGGAAAAGAAAACCTTTATGTAGGGAAGGCGTGAGCATAAAAAGATTCCCTCCATGAGTTAAGAAAAATGCCATAGAATCTATTCCTAAAATGAAGAAGAGTGTGAAATGCTTCTAAACTAAAAAAAAAAAAAAAAAAAAAAGAAGAATAAAAAAGGATGAAATAATAAGACAAAAAGAAAAACCAGTCAGGAGTAGAACTATGTGGTAGACTCAAAGGCATCTCTGGATTTGTCAGCATCACTGCCTAGTGAAGTTATGCAGAAATTTGCCTCTGGCTTTGTGAGAGGCCACAGCTGGAAGAATATCTTCCACTTTTTGAATTTAAGGTCCCTTAAGTGCCATCTGAAAGAGGGCTGTGAGGCAGTGGAATAAACTGAATTGTGTTCCTACAACTATCTGTAACACAAAGGTCCAAAGATTTATTAAAGTAGAACATCTATTAGAAAAATATTTCTGACAAATGAAAAACAGAGATTGCCTATGTACTAATATATTTATTGGAAACATAAGAGTATTCTTGAAAGAGTACTCAATTAAGCCAGAAAGTACACAAAGTTTAGTTTTACCCATTTCCAAATAATTAGCCATAACTTCAAATGAGTGTGAATCAGACCTACAAAAGTTTGAAATGATAAACTGGCCTACAAAGTACAGCATGTGATCCCATAATGGATCACAAACTCTGTATCTTTACTGTGAAGGGTAAGGATAGCAAAAATGCTGAACAATATGGAGGATTTCCCGTAACTTCTGAATTTAAGTTGTGTCTTATTAATTCTCTATACATATTTGTTACAACACTATTACTATAATCTTGATGGTGCCCTTGTAACAAGTGATTCAATGAATTTACCAAGTCCATATTAAAACAATGGAGTAAATGAGAGTGAAGAAAGGATTCAAATGAATCATAAATCTGGAACCAGTGAGCCCTAGCTGCTTTTGTTGACTTAAAGTTGACCAGCCTCTGTAAATATGGCATGTTCTTTTCAACAACAGAAGTTAAACAAAATCTTAAGAATAATTCAATTCCACTTGGAAGAGGTCTACAATGATTGCCTAGTCCAACTGCCTGACTACTTCAGGGCTGACCAAAAGTTAAAGCATGTTATTAAGAGCATTGTCCAAATGCTCTGACAGTCTTGGGGTGTAGACCACCACTCTAGGAAGTCTGTTCCAGTGTTTGACCACCATCTTGGTAAAGAAATGCTTCCTAATGTAAAGTCTGTACCCCCTCTGATGAAGCTTTGAGTCATTCCCACATGTCCTGTCACTGGATACCAGTGAGAAGAGATCATCACCTCCCTCTCCAATTCCCTTCCTCAGGAAGCTGTAGAGACCAACGAGATCACCCTCAGCCTCCTTTTCTCCAAACCAGACAAACTCGGAGTCCTTAGCTGCTCCTTATAGGAGATGCTTTCCAGCCCCTTCACCAGCTTTCTTCCCCTCCATTTTCTTCAGGAAAAAGAATTCATTTGAAATTTACAAACTTTCTGGTGTTCAATGTTTCTTTCTGCTTTTATCTTCTTCTTTTTTTTTTTTTTATTTGTTCTGATTAGAAATCATTCAATTTTTATGAAAGATTTCTTCAGAGCTTAAATATTTTAGAGGTTTGCCAGTTAGATCTGTAAAAAAGTATTGAGTGTTCTATGAAATATCTCCAAGCTGAACCAATTGTTTTTCTTTCCATGCCCCTAACCAACCCATCCTTCCATTGACACTGGAAAGACTTGTTTCTGGTTGGACTACCTACAGCTTAAGTTGAACTACCAAGAGAAGACCTAACACCCAAGCAGTGTTCTCTTGTAAACTTGCTCAGTGACTTCTCCTCAGGACTCTGTATGCTATTTCTGTGCTATATGAAATGAGAAGTATACAGTAATAATGTCTCTGCTGCTTATTGATGCAGCTCAGAGGTGCAACTACTGTATCAGGACAGTTTATTAGATTCTTTATGATCTTAGCTTGTACAAAAGAATTCATTTTCTGAATAAATGCACTGTAAATAATGGATACCCATTACCTACATTAACAACATTTATAAAATATAATTTTTTAATGTTCAGACATTATACAAACTCCTACACTGAAAATGAGAGCTTGGAACTTTCACCCTATTTAAATAGTAAATACTGAAACAGACTGGTTTTGCCTTATACCAACTTTCTAAAGGAGGAGGAAGATCCTCTCATGGGAGCCATATTACTGTTGTATATTTAAACAACTTTTTCACAAACACTTACTTAAAAACCTCAATAGGAAGCCCCGGTAAATGTTCCTCTCTATGTTTTTTGAAATTGTTTTTATTAAGATATTCTCAGAGGTGTAACAGCTCAAAATAGAACAGTATGATACACAGAAAATAAAGTGTGTATTTAGTTCTGGTGTACATTCAGGAAGAGAAAGTACTGTTCAAGCTGGAGTTTCTTCTCTAAGTAAGAATTAAATGAATAATAAGTACCTTAAAATATATAACAAGAGATCGTAGTCTAATAAGTCTAATGAAGTCACATAATTCACAGTGATCAAGAATCTACCAATTTTGTGTGTGTTCTTTGTTAAATTTCTGTTTCAATTTTTATTAATTAGATGGACATAACTAATTTTTAATCACTTGGATTGTGGAAAAGGTCAGGTTTTACAGCCCTCTCAGCATACAAAATAAACTTCCAATGTAGAAAATTTTGTATTTTCAACCAATTTCAAGCTGTACTATGTAACCTAAGTTTGCACAAAAAATAGTACTGTAAGTTCGTCATTCAGAGGAAGCCAAACCTTTGTGATGACCTCCACAATCACAGTTACTAAATTTCATGTGGCTTTGCCGAGAAACTCGGTTCCCACATTTTCCCCAAACCAAATCTAAATTAAGTTTTCTGCTCAGGCAGTTTACTCAATAATTTTATTGCAAACCGTGGCTGTCCAGTAACAGTAAAAGTAAAACTTTGGTCTAAAATTAAATTCTTTTTTTTTTTTTACTATTTTTACGGGCTAGCTCTGCTGCTGGTATTTCAGTAAGAACACTAGAAAAACTGCTGTGGGTCAGACTAGAGGTCCACTTAGCCCAGTACATCGCCTCTGAAAGTGGCCAAAAGCAAATGTCTTGAAGAAAAGAGCAACATGGGGCAGATACATAAGCAGAAGTATTTTTACTCCTTTTAAAAAAAAAATAAATTTATGTCACTTTAAATAATTCACTGGAAAGAATCTCAGTTTGAAAGAAGAGCCAGAAAGAAGAAAAAGTACCACAAACTTCTCTTCATGCCAGCCTACTTCTGAAAGACCTGTGAAATACCTAGTTCAATCTCTCACTAGGAAAAGTGAAGATGAAGTGATTCAAGTGGCCTATTGGCTACCTCCAGCCATCAGCATTCAAGGACAAGGCAGCAGGGATTAGGACAGCTGCAAATAAGACTTGTGTAGCAGCCAGCAAAGAGATACGATCAGAATCCACCTGGCTTAGCCACATTTCTCCCACATTAGCAGTTTTTCATTAAAACAATTCCTGCAAAGGAGAATGGATCACAGAAAAGACAGATAAATTACACATATGTGAAATTACATGTATGAGAAATAACTTCATTATAACGATTCTAGAGTTCAGGAAGCAATGTTTTCATACAAGCGTTGGTGTTTCCAGGATAAGTTTCAAGTGCATTCATAACAGAATAAATATAACTTTATACTTACTAAGAAGCAAAAACAGACACAAAAAGTCCATTTATAGTCAAATGATGACCATTAAAGGAGAGTGATGAACAACTGTAGGAATAACATTGTCAACAACAGCATCAGCAAATCAATTTCATGCAGAATTCAGGCTTGTCAGTAAGGCTGGTTCAAAAAAAAAAAAAAAAAGGTCCTTACATTCTCCATCAGTTCTGCAACACTGGAAAGAGCCTTTTCACTGCTGGATAACCTGGTATCATGAGATACCTGCCTGAGTCTTCTTCATTGAAAGGAGATGTTAGTAACAATAAGAGTTCATTTCAGAAGTTGGAAAGAGAAATAATCTTTGTACAACCTCAGTCCTATTCAACTTTTTTTTTTTTCTAGCAGATGGGACACTTTTTACAGTGAAGAAAAATTTCTAATAGGCTTCAGCTAAGAAGATAAGTTCCCTATGTTATTCCAGTTATTTAAGGAGGCAGAGTAAAAGATAGATACATTTTCAAGAAAGACATGCATAAAACAAAAGTTAATTCAAATTGGCAACCAAGAGAAATCCCAGCAATGTCCTTTGGAGTTGACCATTCAGTACTTCCCTTTATCACAGCAATTTTTTGTGTCTTTTTTAGAACAGAACACATGTCAGAAGCCATGTATCTTCAGTTACTTGGTATTAAGACAGAATTAGCAGTAAGGCTCATATACTGTATAAAGTTAATATCCCCACAGACATTTTAACACAGCTGGTGTATCTGTGATTCAATTGAAACATATAATGATTGAAAGATAATAGTGTAAAATTAGTCTGCCTTGCCACAAAACTGATGGAAATTTAAAATTCAGTTTATTGCACATATGTCTCTTTCTCTGCATTGCAGCACTTTTTAAAACTAAGCAAAAAATGACACAGTGATACAGGTGTTTGTAACAGAGACCTTGAAACAGTAAAACAGGAGCTGGAAGATAAGGATGAGGAGCAAAATGAAGCCCCCATAATCCAAGGGAAAATGGTTGGTGAACTGCTATACAATTTAGACACACATAAGTCCATGGGGCTGAATGGGATCCACCCAAGTGTACTAAGGGAGCTGGCAGAAGTGCTCACCAAACTACTTTCCATCATTTACCAGCAGTCCTGGCTAACTGGAGAGATCCCAGTTGGCTGGAAGTTAGCAAATGTGACATCCACCTACAAGAAGGGCCAGAAGGGGGATCCAGGGAACTACAGACCTGTCAGTCTTACCTCAGTGCTGGAGAAGGTTATGGAGCAGATCATCCTGAATGCCACCATGTGGCACATACAGGACAACCAGTTGATTAGGCCCAGTCAGCATGGGTTCATGAAAGGCAGGTCCTACTTGACTTACCTGATCTCCTTCTGTGACAAGGTGACCCACTTTGTGGATGAGGGAAAGGCTGTGATAACCTTATCTCTTTCTAAAACTCCTGGAAAGGAGGTTGGAGCAAGGTGGGTGTTGGTCTCTTTTCCCAAGTAACAACCAATAGGACAAGAGGAAATGGCCCCAAATTGTACCAAGGGAGATCTTGATTCAACATCAGGAAAAATGTCTTCACCGAAAGGGTTGTAAAGAGCTGGAACAGGCTGCCCAGGGAAGTGGTGGAGTCAACAGTCCTGGAAGTATTTCAAGGATGTGTAGATGTGGTGCTGAGGGACATGATTTAGTGGTGGACTTGGCAGTGTTAGGTTTATGGTCAGATTCAGAAATCTTAAAGGTATTTTCCAACCTAAATGATTCTATTAATTTAGATCAGAGTTTTTAATACCTCAGAATAAACTAATATAACCCAAAGTACTCTTCCCTGGACAATCTGGACTGCAGCACCATGTTTAACCTACTACTAAAAAGTGCTACTAACCTGCTACTAAAAAGTGAAATAATATGTTAAGGGCTAAAGAAAACACAACCATGCCATTTAGGCATCCTGATTTTTGGTTCTTGTTGCATAATTCACAGATACTAAAAAAGCTCTTAACTGAGAAATTTTTGTAGCATATGTGGCCTTTTTCTAGCTAAGTTGGGAAATTTTATTTCTTAGATCTTTATGGCAGGCTAATAAACTGTTGGAATCCAAAGTCTACAGACTACAATAGCCTGAAAAGGGATTTATCAAAGTATTTTATTAACTTGTATCTGTTCCATAGCTAATATGCTCTTCACATGGCACCATGTGAAATTAAAACAATGTCAGAGTTTCATGTAACTTGAACAAATTCAATATAACCAATGGAAATTGTCCAGATTTCCTAACATTGCATTCTAATGGACCTCTTGAAACTGGTATTGCATTCAGGATGAGTGATAAACTTCTCAGGTGTCTTCTACTAAAAGAGTACCAACTGTTTGGCTAACAGATTACCTCTATCCCCTTTATCCAGCCCCTTGAAAACATAATGAGCATGGGATTACAGCAATGTTTGGAAGCGACCTCTAAAGGTCATTTAGTCCAACCTCTAGATCAAAGCAGTATCACCAATAATGGATTAAATCAGTCATAGTTCTGCTTGTAAAGCCATTAAAACCTCAAACGATGGACAGCTTGGAACACACCATGACTCTCAGGCCTCTTCAGCAGGGTGGTCCCCAGACCATGTGGATGCACAAGGCTGCTTATTCCACCTCAAATACAAAGCTTTGCACTTCTCCTTGTTGACCTTCATGAAGTTTCTGTCAACTAAATTCTCAGGATTCTCAAGGGAAGAAAGCTCTACCATTCAATAAGCAAACAGCTTGTCTCCATTAATTTAGCCTCATCGATACTAAATGCAATCGATAACACATTTTAATATTTTAACTCTACACTACTTATTCAATGAAAATTACCACAGAAAAGAAAACCTTTATAGATTACTAAGTAAAAATATAGATTTAAGTGTCAGGAAATCAATCCTATTTACAAAACAGTAATCTAGGGCATCTGAGAAGGTATTATGTAATTTTTAAACATATAATTTTATGTAAATAATATTAATTTATACTCTATAAAAATAATGTTATTAATTTAGTCTTAATTTTGCTATATTTTTAGCAATATATATTTTTATATACTTTGCCTGTCATTTCTAGTAACTGGCACTAAGATTAGTATTATTTCTGATATTCATTTCTGTGATGCTTTTAGTGAACAACAAAAAAAAGTGAATACTGAAATATGTTACTTACCTGTCAACAGTGATTAATAATGTCCTCTTGCTTCAGTAATATGTAATATACAGATGCAATTTTTTCTCTGTGAGCAGTCCGTCCTGTTCTATACAAAAAAACCATAGTAGATGTGTGAAGAAATGCACACTTATTTTAGCTTCAGAAGAAACAAAGATATTTTTCAAAGTCTTTCTGCTGAAAATGATAAAGAAGATTTTGTCAGATACAGTATTAAGATGTCTTGATCAATTCCATTTATTTCAGAGTACTCAGTCACAGGAATGTAAACTATGTGGAAACAAAAATATTTTTTTTCTTGTTGTCCTGAAGAATTACCTAAGTAAATGTCCATATCAATTTAGATTAAAACAGTTATATAAACCTTCCCCATGCACACATACATACTTTCTATCACTGCAAAAATAAAAGTATAATATATGTAAAAGTAAAAATATAAGACTGTCACTCATGTGACGTTGATTAAAATTTCCTGAACTTATTTTTCTCATGAAATCTCACCAAATATCAATTTTCTTCAACTGTACTCATGCTTGACTTGTGTTTCTAAGAATTTTTATTGCACATATTTTATATATTTCACACATTTTCATTGAAACAGGAAAGTTTCAATCTTTATTCTAGAAGCCCTAAGTCATTCTATAGAGCTTAACTAACAAAATTCAGAAACCAACCAAGATCAATTTGTCTGTACTAATAAGAAAACATCAAACATTCATAAGTTATAAGTATACACGATATTTTAACAAACTTATCTGCTTAGAGTGATGAAAAGGTTTATATAAAGAAGCTGACCTTCCAGGTAATTCATTTGTTGCAAGGTACTTGGTCTGCTGAGATGTGTTTACCATTTGATTTTTGACACCGTGGCTACCACTTAGAACCAATTCTCGGTCTTCAGTCTTGTTACTTTCTACGTGAGTAACATTGTCCTCATTTGTGAAAGACACTGTCCACTTAGCACAGTAGCCTGCCCACTCCCCCAGGAATGTTATATACAGCCTGGATCTGTCTATAGCACAGGACTCAGTGACAAGAAGTGTTTTCCTGAGATCCTGGTTCATCTTACCAAGTATTTGCTTATTGTCAAAATTCTTCATGGTACCTTTAATTGTTTCAAATTTTACATAAAAGGAAATAATATCTAGGCTGTTCTTTTTCTTTAACTCATTTCACTATTTATCAAGTCTCAGTAAGACATATCTCAAAGTAATATAACCATATGAAGTTGAAAAATCCAATGCAGATAAAAGTCCATTCTACTGACAAATAATGACATTCTTTTCAAAGCTAGTACAAAGCTTGATGTATGTCCCCCTCCTCCCCTCAGCTTTTATTTTTTCCCCATATTCGTCTGTTGTTCCTTTCTCTTAAGATTCTAGGGGACTTTCTGGTCTCAGATTTTAATATTAGTAATCTTATTAATCTTTTAAACTTCCACAAGCCTTAAGTGGGAAAACAACATATGGCTGTGCAACAGAGCACCTCTGGAGATTTTATACTCCTCAAACAGCACATAAAATCTTATGTCGTGTTCATTCTTATTCATTGCTTGTCTGTCCATATTTTAACCCTGCAAGTATCAAAGTATCAGTCTAATTCATTATGTTTTATTTGGTACCATCTGCACCTTACGGATTGTATTCGTGGAAAATTAAAATCTCCTTTCACAAGGGCAGTGCATAAGGGTTCTCACAGTAACAGATCTACTCCTGCAATGAACAGCAAGATATGTGACTACTTCTTTAACCAAGGCAGTTGCAACTTTGCCAGGCCAATCAGCTGCAGTGGATATATAACAGTGAGTATTCAGTCAGGATTATGGTTCCTGATACCTAGGACAAAAAAATGCAATTACAGTCAGAGATATTTTAGAGTCTAATGACCCACTCTTGCAATTTATTAAACAAGGGAGGACCCCTGTTTATATTAGGTGATTAAAGAATGACACTCCTGAATGCAGAATCCCATTTAAAAATTATATCCAGAACATTAAGGATGCATAGTTAAGCATGCATGTCATTAAAAGCTAGTGCTTTATCAATTTTTAATAATAAATGGAAACTGTATAGATGTATATTGCATACAAAAGACATTAAAAGAACATTAAGGTTGCAAAATCAAACATTCAAAAGTTAGGGAATGACAGACTTAATTAGCCCTCTTGTGCGCAGGCATTATGATAGTTTTTCTCAACAGCATATAGGAAGAGGAAAGGAGCTAGGAAGGACTAAAAAAAATATAGTTTTCCTTGTTTTCATCTTAAAAGCTGAGCTACAAATGGCTATCTTTTCTTTTTCTACGGTCTCCTTATTCATACCTTCTTGTCCGTAATATCCATGGTCCTGCAGAAAAAGTGGCTATGATCAAGTACAGATAAAAACATCCTTTCCTGGAAGAAAGCTACTGTAGCTGCTGGTAAAAGGATAAGCTAGGTAGGAGAATACTGGGTAAGGCATAGCTATATACCTGTATAACTACAAATCTCTGCTGTGTATGGATTTTTCAAGGAGCTGGTAATTACAACAATTGCAGGGTACTTTTTTGCTTTGTCTTTATGCTAAGCACATTGGCATCCACCTTGCCAGTTACTGCCATTGTAAACGCCTAGAGGCATAAAGAGTCCAGTATTGCTTAAACACCATAGACGAGTCATCAAAAGATGTAACTCCAAATTCATATACTAAAAAAAATTTCAGTAAAATACAACTATTTTAAGGTATCACAAATGAACGTGTTAGAGTAATCACTCTTCTAGGAGGAATACTATCAAGTCTAAATTCTTTGTTTTATTCACTGCATTGTGTAGAACAATTAACATAAGCTTCAAAACGTGGGCTAAGTAGAAATTAAATGAAAATACCAAAATACTTCATGGACATTTTAACTGCTTTATGTCTTTTGTTGGCATATGTTATTATAAAATCACCCATGTATAGTTCCATTTTGTTTGTATTTTACTTTCTATATCACAAACTTCATCAAAGATCAAAAGAATGGATAAAACAACAAAAATCCTGTACCTCTTTTCAGAAGTAACTGCCACTGGATATCTAAACAAAGTCATAATTCATCTCATTTGTAGTCATTTCGGCCTTTAGCAGATGTGTGCTTTGAACAAATTTATTGGCCTTATGAATAAAGATTAGCACTCTTCTGTTCAACTTTATTGGAGAGAACATCATTCTACAGTAAATGGACATGAAATTCAACAGTGGGGATATTTAAAATAAAATTAACCAGCTTCACTGGCTACATTGTCAAAGCACCACGTGGGAGGGATTCACACAAATATTGTTAGTAAAAAGCTTTAAAAATGTGCACCTCTGTCTCTGCTTTTAAACTAAAGATCATTTTTTACTCCTGTGAGGAAATGTAAAAGATGGGAAGAAGTAAAACCTAGAGCTTTTAAAGTTAAAAATACTCAACCATGGCCACTTAAGCTATGCATTTGTAATCTTGCTAGCTAAGAGCTGAACATTAGTACTAGGAAGGAGGTGCTCATTAATCAGAAAAGTGGCAACAATTTGGCTACATTTCTTAGCTAGTTATAATAATAGGTTTATAGGTAAACAAGAGAATGAAGAATAATGAAGAAACAAAACATTACATTTTAGCTCTTGTTAGACAGTATATAACTTCAGCAAGGATCATGGTTGCTAACAATTTATCTGCCAGTTTTCCTTGTGATTTAAGCATTATCTCTATTATAGCTGGATGAAAACCAGATAGTGAAGTATAACCTATGTAAAACTCAATGACATTAAATGAAAATGGAAGCAAAGCTATACGCACCTAAAGTGACAGATCATATCTTCCAAAAAACACACTTTTTTTTTTAACTCCAAGGACTTTTATCTTTATCCATATTCTTTGGTTTCTCAGGTCAATAGTGGGTGAAAAAAATCTTTCATCAATAGCAGCCTAGAATGTCAAATACAGTTTTGCTGGGTGCTGAATTGGCCAGAAAAAAAGCTCCAAATATTTATGACTTGAAGGCTGTATCGGACTTGTAAATAAGGTTGATATTCTTGGAAAAAAAAAAAAACAAACAAATGTTGGTTCAAAGTGAAAGCATACATAAATAATAGAAGAGGAAAACATAGGGGAAAATGATCTTGGTTTTCTGGACGACATCATTCCTCTATGCTAATACTGGATTATAGTCAATGACTGGGGCTTTATCATCAAAGACCAGGATATTTTGGTCCCAGGCACCTTATAGGCTATTGTTTTCTCTCTTACACTTTTTTAGGGGGACTAATGTATGCTGCCAGCCCTGAAGAAAAGGAAAAAAGAGGGAAAAAACACAACAAATCAAAACACTAAAACCAAGAAAACACCCTACAAGCTTGATTTCTTCACACCTCATTATAATAGTGAATTTTAATAATTTCAGAATAAAATGTATTTTTCCCCCAAGACTTTTAAATAAACAGTAACAGTGGTAGTAGTAGTAATAATATAATACATTTTTGCCATATGGCTTTCACTCCTGATCAGGGGAAAGAATGAGAGAACCACACATGATCACTTGCTATGCTCAGAGGGTCTGTAGTCATTTACGTTGCTTTTAAATTATGTTGTTGATGTGGAGAATGAGAGTAACTGATATTAGTTTTTTAATTAATGTTCATATTACCTGCTGGCTATTTTTTTCTTTTTTACTTTGTGGAGTTAAATGAAAAAGACCTCTAGCACAATTAAATTGTGATTAACAATAACATACTAACCAGGAAAATATCCTATGCCCATAAAAGAATAGTGAATTTGCTTGTTTGATATTCGTCAAGCTCACAAAAGGGTTGGTGCTTTTTGATAGCGAGGGGAGAGAAGAAGGGGAACTTGGGATCAAGGGGTCTGACTCTTAATAGCTACTGCCTGACACACGATTGCCATAGCAGGGCAATCAGTTTTCCCAAGGGACAAGAGAGCAAAGCAGCCCAAAATGTCTGGGCACTTAGTTGCTGTATCCACGCACCACATTAAAAGCTGTCTCAGGCACTATGAAGAATCAAGATCATATGATGCAGAACTGCCTGGGGGTTTGTTTACCTTGTTTCTACCTGTAAATGATCCCAAGTCAAGCTAAACAGTTCCGAGGACCAAAATGACCTTGTGTCTACACAAATTATTGGTAGCTTCTACTCTGCACTGCAGAATGGAGCATAGATGTATCTGGTAATAGAAGCTGAAGAAAAATATTCTGTCTTCTCTAGACCACAATTCACTTTGCTTAGAAGAGCCAACTTCAGCACACCCTTCCAGGAAAGGAAAAAGTTTAGGGAAGACCGAGGTGAAAAAACGTAATTGTTTTAACATTTCTCTCTGCTACCTAACTTAGAAAAAAATGAGTAGTGTTTTGTTTTACAAGGGATTACAGACCACGAAAGTGTCAGCACTGCTGTGTGCCCGAGATC